>CM060339.1:1109671-1114671 GCA_030674155.1 Stramonita haemastoma | reverse complement strand
CATGGGCACTGTCTGCTTCACACAGCAGACAAGGTCACTGTTCACTTCTTCACTTCACACAGCAGACAAGGTCACTGTTCACTTCTTCACTTCACACAGCAGACAAGGTCACTGTTCACTTCTTCACTTCACACAGCAGACATGGTCACTATCTTTCTTCCCACCACTCCCTCCTTTTCTCACCTGCATTTCTTTTTACGTCTTTGAACTCATCCTCGACTTAACCATCATTCTCTTATTTTCGGCAGTCTTTACTGTCCACCTCCTAGCCGAAAAAACAATCTAACATCTTCAGTTTTCAAACAAGAGTTTCAGTTCCTGCTTGATTACTACAGCCTCTTTCCTAAGAAACTTATCATTTTTGGCAACTTCAACTTCTACTTCAACAACCAGTCTTCTCTTGATATCAAACGTCTTTCTCTTTCCCAGTCTAACCACTCTCTTTCCCAGCTAGTAAACGAGCCAGCACACAGATCAGGCTCCATCTTGGACTGGCTCATCACCGATGCCTCACAAGATCTCATCACATATGAATCTGTCACTAATGAACTGGTTTCTGATCATTCTGTCACTCTTTTCTTTCTTAACATTGCAAAGCATATTAAAAATAAAAAGCGGGGCGTTACCCATCGCAACTTCAAGGCCATCAATATTCAAACGTTCTCTTCCCAAGCTGAACGCCTATCACAAACTCCTGACCACACTGACCCTTCTACACACTACAGTAATGTTCTCAGTCAACTGCTCGATGAGCATGCACCTCCTACTGACCTTTTCCTGCCTGATCAGATCTGTGCCCCATGGTACACTCACAAAATTCTGGTCGCAAAGCGCAAACGCTGACAGCTAGAGGGGCAGTGGTGAAAAATAAAAACTGAAATCAACATACAGCTCTTTGAAAACAAAGTAAGAAAGTCAAAACCTTCATCCATTCTGCAAAGACAAATTTCTATTCTGGCAAGTTCTTAATGCTACATCCATGATATATCTTCTTTTTTTTTTTATCTCACTCACCTCTTCTTGGATCTGATAAGGCAAGTTCTCTGCCTACCGCCTACAGCCATTCTGAGCTCCCTGATATATTTTCATTCTTCTGTGACAAAGTCTGCAACATTTGTTCTAGACTGGATCAGACTTCTTCCCATCCTGCGCCTCCTGATCCCCAATTCACTGGCTCTCCTCTCCTTTCCCTTCATCCAGCAAGTGAACATAGAAATCAAATAATTTTGAAAGAAATGTGACGCTCCACCACATAACCAGTTGCATTGCACCAATGGTCAAGTTTTAGTTACTGACATGTTGTTAATCTGCATTAAGATAGCTATACAATACTAAAAACAGACTGAATATTGGACAGCTCTGTGGCAAGTTATTACAACTTGAAATGATAGACTGCAGAAAATGACAAAATGAGAAATTCACAAGTTATCTCACTCCCTCTGGCAATTCTCTTCCCTGCTATTTAACAGTTTCTGGTCATTTGTAAGGGTTAGGGAAAAATTTCCCCCCCCCCAAAAAAAAAAAAAAAAAAAAAGAAGTTATTGTCAATTTGGAAATAAGATTTTGACAAATAGCTGGTAATACACTGGGTTACTTAGTGTCAGAGATTAAAGTTTTTTAATGTCATAGTTTAGCTAGTAGAGGTGCATTAAAATTATCGCCATTTTCACACTGACAGTGATGAGATGCAGAGGGTCAGGTCACCACTTGGACCATATAACAACCACAAAACAACAAGACACGTTCAGATTAGTAGATCACTGTTGCTTGTGCAGAAGTCACACACACACACACACACACACACACACACACACACACACACACACACACACACACAGCCAGCCCTGGCAATCCTCCAGTGTGTCTCTATTCACAGTATTGTGCTGCACAGCTCACACCTGGGACCCCTCCTACCTTTCCCTGCCTGTAGTGCACAGTAAAGAATTCTGTAGTCAGGTTAAACAAGTATTCAAATCCAAAGCTCTCTCTCTCTCTCTCTCTCTCTCTCTCTCTCTCTCTCTCTCTCCCCTCTAAGTCTGCCAGAAAGCTGACCTTTCCCATGACCTCACAAGCCAGTTCTATTGGTGACAGATCGCTGGCAGCTATTCACTGGCTGACGCCTCTTTCATCCAAACCGGATGCCCGGGTCTACACGCGTCAAAGCATGTCCCCAGTGGGGTAGGGGTGGAGAAGGAGGGCACGATATTTATTAGGTGTCTGTAGACTGGTGAGGTAGAGAATTTCGGTTTATTTGTTTGCTGTTTGATTCATACCAACACGTTCATACCACGTCAGAAGTCTTTGGCTCATTTGTGCCAAGTCATGCTGCCTTTCAAAATCGACTCCCCCCTCTCTCTTCCTCCTACAGTGGGAGTTGTGTGGGTACATGACGTACCATTGTGCGTACTTGTACATAGTAACAGTACACTCGCACTGTTGCTTGTTGCCAACTCTCTGTTGGTCTGTTAAAAACTGTCACTGTGCGGGATGTTGAAAAGAACCTGAGACCTGACTCCATGGAGGAGAAAATAGAGCTTTTTCTTCTTTTTTTTTATTTTTAAGTCCCATCTTTTCCTCCATGGAGTCAGGTCTTTTGGGTTTCTCTGAAGTGTGGGTAAGAGTGGAACTTTTCATGAACAGACTGCAGGACAGACTGATCCAACAGTTCTCTCCACTGGAAAAATCCCTGCAGGGGCAGATCTCTCACCTTCTACAGGCAGTGCAGGGATATGGGGAGAGTCTGAAAAAGACTGATGACAGCCAGTCTGCTATGCTGGGAACCATCACACATGTGTGTGTGCCTTGATGTGACATCCATGCAAACCATAAAGTTTTTGGGATTTGAAAATGATGTGGGCTTTGGGCAACATGGACATGCATGTTTTTTACAAACGCTATTTGATGCCCAGGTCAAACATATATTTCCATATTCTTCTGAGCTCTGGGGTTTTACAAAAGTTTACTATATATTGAATTAATGCATTCATTTGCTTGAAATTGTTTTTCCTAAATGTTTTCCCTAAAACTCCTGATAAAATGTCTATGGAGAAACAGGACCTTACCCTTTGATATCAACAGTGCCGTAGATCTGTTGCATACTGGTTTAATTAAACTTCAAAATATTTTATGCAGATTTCCAAAACAGGCATATTAATGATCGTAAACAAGATCCCCAAAATCACGGAAGGACATTCAGATGTCAATAACTGGTCATATTGTGTTAATATTGTGTTAAAAATGTCTTAATCCTTCTGGTTTCTCTGAAGTGTGGGTAAATGATGGTGTGGGAAATGAACAGGCTTTTCTAAAAGAACTAAACAACACATGATTGATTGTTTTCATCAAGACTTTCATGCACAACTAGCAGTGACAGATTTGAAATCTATGGGTCGTATAAATCAGTCTTACAGCGTGAAAAGTATCTTACTGTCATTTCAGGCCTGCACTGGTTAAGTTTTAGAGTGCAATTAGGTATTTGAATATACAAACCAAATATGTGGCCTCCATCACGAAATGAGTTGCTTAGCACATTACCCAATTTTGCGCTAGGAGCCATTAAAGGCAGGTGGGGGTCAAGTTGTCAATTTTGAGATTTTGATTGATTATTAAACTATATCAGTTTATCTGCATTATAACTAAATATTAAGGTATAATTTTTATTCCTTTTGCTTTTAAACTGTTTTGAAAATACCAAAGCCCTCATTCTAACATCCTGTTACAAAAATAAACTTGCCCGTTTCTCATTTTGTCACAACCTGCAGTCTATTATTTCAATTTGTAATAACTTTGCACAGAATTGTCCTATTTTCAATCTGTTTTTTTGTATTTGATAGCCACTTTATTGCACATTGATAATTTGTCATTAACTAAAAATTGACCACTGGTGCACTCCGACTTATTATGTGGTGGAGCGTCACAATTATAGTGGTAAATCCAAAAGGTGACATTTTTGTGACAAAATTGAAACTAAAATCCTTTTTCCATTTCCATGTACACAGTTCACAGTACAGACTTAAGAGAGAAATACCCGTCAAATTACTTCACAAATGCAAATGAACAATGCCTTCAAACAGTTTTGAATAGTGAAGATGGTTGCCAATGGAGGCATTTGGGTACATGTATACATTTTATGCTCTGAACGCTTGAAAACTTTGTGAAGTATAACTGGTGTACCAAAGTTGAAGTAGTTCATGTCTCTTCAGAAAAAAAATCCTTGACAATGCCAACATTATTAATGTTTGTTGCACTATTTTGTTTGCAGTTTCTTTTGTCGAAATACCTACCCCCTTGTACACAATCCCAGGCCTTACTATTAAAATTCCGAGTTCCTTCTCTCCCTCCCTCCATTCTTCTCTCCCCTCCCTCCATTCTTCTCTCCCCTCCCTCCATTCTTCTCTCCCCTCCCTCCATTCTTCTCTCCCCTCCCTCCATTCTTCGTTCCCCCTTCCTCCATTACCTTGGCAGGTGTACAATGTGTTGAGGTCAGCAGGACTGATCTCCTTGCCTGCTGATTGTCCTCTCCTGATACCCCCCCCCCCCCACTTCCCTCCCTCCTCCTTGCTGGCCATACTGTCAAAAAAAGGCTGGTAACAGACTACCTGTCTGTCTGTCTGTCTGCCTCTCTGTTTGTCTGTCTGCCTGTTTGTCTGTATATCTGTCTGTCGGTTGGTCTGTCTGTATGCCTGTCTGTCTGTCTGCCTGCCTATCTGTATATATGTCTGTCTGTCTGTCTGTATGCCTGTCTGTTTGTCTGTCTGCCTGTCTATCTGTATATCTGTCTGTCGGTTGGTCTGTATGCCTGTCTGTCTGTCTGCCTGTCTATCTGTATACCTGTCTGTCACCCCCTTGGAGAATCCTGAGTCTCTGTTAGTGGAAATAGCATCCCCACCTTCTGGAAATTATATGCAACACATTTCCAATCTTCTATCTCTCTCTTGGTTTCTGTCTTTCTCCTTATCTTTCTATAATTTCTTGTGCTTATTTTCTGCCTTTCCAATCCA
>CM060339.1:1099671-1102171 GCA_030674155.1 Stramonita haemastoma | reverse complement strand
TTGGACTTAATGTATTTCTCTGATGCACCCCTCTTTTCACTATGATTTCATCATTGTGTTTTCCTTGTATTTTTGTAACTACTGTTGCATTCGAAAACATGTTTTTAAGAACATTATAGGTTTTGCCTGTTATCCCTATTTCGTTTAGCTTTATAAGAAGACCCTCATACCACATATTTTAAAAGCTTTCTGAAAATCTACAAAGCAACAATAGAGTCTTATGTGTGTGTATGTGTGTATGCACATGTGTGTATCAGTGTGTGTGTGTGTGTGTGTGTGTGTGTGTGTGTGTGTGTGTGTGTGTGTGTGTGTGTGTGTGTGTGTGTGTGTGTGTGTGTGTGTGTGTATGAATGTGTGTGTGCAGGTCTGTGTATGTGTGTGACTATGTGTTAGGTCTCTCTCTCTCTCTCTCTCTCTCTCTCTTTCTCTCTCTCTCTCTCTCTCTCTCTCTCTCTCTCTCTCTCTCTCTCTCTCTCTCTCTCTCTCTCTCTCTCTCTCTCTCTCTCTCTCACCAAAGACTAAAATATAACAAAGGCATCATGATGTTTAAGATACTGACAGGAAATGTCCCCACATCCTTAAAAGACAAATTCCCAATGAATCATTCCAGAAATACGGTAAAGCCAAGTGTCCCAATCCCAAGAATAGACTTGTTCAAAACTAGCTTACTATACTCAGGCCCTACGCTATGGAACTCCCTCCCTGACTCAATTAAACAGCATCAATCATCAACAACCTTAAAAACTCACCTTCTAATCTACTTGATGAATCAAAAATAACAAACCACACTTCTCCCCTCTCCAACTATCTGCCCTCTCCCTCCTCACTTCTCTCAGATTATGATGATCTTATGACTATAATCATAAGACTAAGTGAGGTGTGTGTGTGTGTGTGTGTGTGTGTGTGTGTGTGTGTGTGTGTGTGTGTTGTGTGTGTGTGTGTATGTGTATGTGTATGTATGTGTGTGTGTGTTTGTGTGTGGGTGTATGTGTGTATGTGTGTATGTGTGTGTGTGTGTGAGTGTGAGTTAGGGTTTTTTTTGTTAAAAAACTGTGCTTTATGGGACTTATTTTGATAATAGATGGCGGGATTGATGTTTTCAGTCATTTAACCTCATCATATTCTCATGCTTGCTCTTTATTTTTTTTATTTTATTTTTTGTTGTTGCTTTGATTGGTTTTTGTTTGTTTTTTTTGTACTCAAATCAAATTCTTCATTGATTCTTACTTCATATTTTCGTTTCTGAATGAGTGCCTTTTTATAACATTACCTTAATATTGTATCTCTGTCTTATTTCTTACCTGTTGTTGTTGCTCTTTCTCACCCTTTATCAAAATCTTATGTTTTATGGGAAATATCTTGATGATAGATGGTGGTGGATTGATGTTTTCAGTCATCTAACTTCATCATATTCTCATGTTTGATCTATAATTATTGCATCTTTTTTTTTGTTTTGTTTTTTGTTTGTTTGTTATTGTTTTGTGTTGTTTTTTTGTTGTTGTTGTTTGTTTGTTTTTTGTTGTTGTTGTTGTTGTTTTTTTGTTTCTTTGTTTGTTTGTTTGCTTGTTTATTATTCAAATCAAAATCATCATTGATTCTTACTTCTTATTTTCGTTTCTGAATGAGTGCCTTTTTTATAACATTACCTTAATATTGTATCTCTGTCTTATTTCTTACCTGTTGTTTGATACTTGGTGTGGTTTGCTCTTGGTAATTGGATCATTATAATTGTTCTTGTTTTAGTTGAGGCTGTCTTTTTATCTTGATGTTATCCCTGAAAGGGGCGGGGACTGGATGTAAAAAAGCACATGAGTGCTTATCTATTATCCTCGAATAAAAGAATTTTGCCTTGCCTTGCCTTGCCTTGCCTTGCCTTGCCTTGCCTTGCCTTGCCTTGCCTTGTCTCTCTCTCTGTCTGTCTGTCTGTCTGTCTGTCTGTCTGTCTGTCTGTCTGTCTGTCTGTCTGTCTGTCTGTCTGTCTCTCTCTCTCTCTCTCTCTCTCTCTCTCTCTCTCTCTCTCTCTCTCTCTCTCTCTCTCTCTGTCTCTGTCTCTGTCTCTCTGTCTCTGTCTCTCTGTCTCTGTCTCTCTGTCTCTGTCTCTGTCTCTGTCTCTGTCTCTGTCTCTCTCTCTCTCTCTCTCTCTCTCTCTCTCTCTCTCTCTCTCTCTCTCTCTCTCTCTCTCTCTCTCTCTCTCTCTATATTATATATATATATATATACACATATATGATTTTTTTTTACGTATGTGTAACTTATCGATGGCAATATGATTATGTGGGGATACATTATCGACTAGCAATAGCTGGTGTGGGCTCGAAAATATGGTAAGTGCATGTACAAGTTAAAGTGTATAGATTTGTAATACTCTCCTCTGATTCTTTTAGGTCGTAGCCAGAAACCAGGAACCCATTCAATGGATTTTGAAAGACACACACACACACACACACACACACACACACACACACACACACACACACACAGGCACGCACTCACTCACGCA
>CM060339.1:1084671-1094671 GCA_030674155.1 Stramonita haemastoma | reverse complement strand
ACTGTTTGGAACACTTCCAGAATCAAATAGCATCATCTTTGTTTTTTTTGTCGAAAGAGACAGTCCATTTTCCATCATGAAATTTCCAAGTCTATCCAACTCAGTTTGATATAATTTTCTGAGATAGTTTTGAGCTCTTTGTGGAGTGGATTTTTTCAATGTGGTGTTTAACCACATGCAGATGTCATCGGCATATTGAACCAAAACCACATTACTTGACAGAGCTTTAGGAAGGTCATGTATAAGTATATTGAATAATATTGGAGCTATAATTGAACCCTGAGGTATACCCATTTCAGTATTGTGGGAAGAAGAATAACTCGAACCTATTCTCGTTTGAATGGTTCTATCTGCTAAAAAAGATTTTACATAATTGTACATATTACCAGACAAACCAACTGATTTTAATTTAAATAATAGACGCTTGTGCCAGACTTGATCATATGCCTTCTCTACATCAAAAAAAAGTTGCTAAAACACTTTTTCTACGTGCGAATTGGCGCTTTATATGTGTGGACAGTTTAACTAGATGTTCAGTTGTTGATCTACCTTTTTGAAATCCTGCTTGATTAACAGGTATTATTTTGTTCTTTTCACAAAAATAAGTTAAACGATTCAGTACTATTTTCTCCAACAGTTTGCTAGTGTGAGATGTTAATGCGATTGGTCTGTAATTCATTTTGTTAAGTTTTGACTTTCCGGTCTTTAGAATTGGTACAACTATAGAATTTTTCCACATTTGTGGTAAAATTCCAGTTTCCCAGCAAGTGTGAAAAATACGGTGCAAAAAGTTCACACAATTGTCAGAAAGATTTTTTAACATTTCATTGGAAATTACATCAGAGCCAACAGAACATTTTTTATTACTGAGAGAACCTATTGCAGATTTTAATTCTTCCAAAGTAATGGAAGAATTAAACCACATGTCGTTTTGTGGAGGAGGATCTGAATATAAGGGATTGTTCGAGTCCTGTTCTCTGTAACACTTGCAAAACGAAGACAGACCTTCCAGCCTGCTATTTTTGGCAAAAAGGTTAGAAAAAGTTTCTGCTTTTTCCATGTCTGATGGAAATTCATTGTTATCAATTGTAATTGGGCAAGTTGGAAGGGCTGTCCCATTTTTCATCTGTTTCAGTTTTAACCAAACCTTTTGTGAGTCCTTGAAATGGAAAACTTCTTTCGTGCAAAAGGAAGTCCAGTAGGACTTCTTAGCAGCCTCTATAGTTCTGTTGCATTGTATGTTTGCTTTTTTCATTTCTCTGTGATTTTCAGATGACTTCTCTGCAACATATAGTTTAAATCGTTCTTTCTTATGTTGCACCGCTTTTTCACACAAGTCTGACCACCATACATTGCCAATGCGATTACTAAATTTTAAACATTTAGTAATCGCATTGGCAATGCACACACACACACACACACACACACACACACACACACACACACACACACACACACACACTCACACACATACACTTACACACACATACACACACGCACACACACGCACACACGCACACACACACACACACACACACACACACACACACACACACCACACACACACACACACACACACACACACACACCACACACACACACACACACACACAACACACACACACACACACACACACACACATACACACATACACACATACACACATACACACACACATACACACACACATACACCACATACACATACACACACACACACACACACACACACACACACACACACACACACACACACACACACACACACACACACTCACACACACACACACACACACACACACACACACACACACACACACACACACAACACACACAACACACACAACACACAACCAGGTCACACACACACACAAATTCACACACACACAGATTCACATACACATCAAACCACATCAAGCGTGCGCGCGCGCGCAACACACACACACACACACACACACACACACACACACACACACACACACACACACACAGATATTGTAGCATTTATCTTAAGTTTACTTGCTACTATTTGTTCTTTTTTTGTTTGTATATTTCAAGTGGCTTCTGATAGTTAGACCTGAAGTGTTGTTTTTTTTTCTTTTATCCTCCATTCATCTGTCCACACGACACACCGACTTTTTTTCCCCCAATTATTTGTGTAAAATTACTTTTTAGTGGCTAGACGTTAAAAGGAAGACAACACACACACACACACACACACACACACACACACACACACACACACACACACACACACACACACACACGCACACACACACGCACACACACACGACAACACACACACACACACACACACACACACACACACACACACACACACACACACACACACACACACACACACACACATTCAGGGCACAAAAGATTCATTGACAACATGGACTTGTCGAATTCCAAGGTACTCCGGCCAACTGAGGAGTTTTATAAGGAAAAAATACGTACCCAAACAGGATCACACACAAAATATATACGTACTAAACAAAGTAACACTGTGAGTAGTTTGTTTGTTTGGTTAGTTGTTTTGTTTGTTTGTGCTGTTTATTTTTGCCGCCTCGTCTCTGTTAATGTTACAATTAAAGTTGTGCTTTTAGTACAGATTATGTACAGGTCAAAATACATGTAAATTGTCCTCTTTAGTATCTCAATGTTGTTAAAATGATTGATATTATCAGAAATGACATGTAACCTTTGTGACTTTGATATGTGTAAACCGACAAATTTTTGTGTGTTCTATAGTAGTTGTTCAAACATTTAGTTACATATTGCATGTATTTTGTTCAGTTATGATTTTGTTTAATGCTGTTATATGAAATCCTTCATATCCCAAAAGGGATGGCAGGACATAGAGAATTTGAAATTTGTTTTCTGTGATGTCCTCGTTCAGGACAGTGTCTTTTATCTTGTGCTAGAAGTGTCTTGAGTTGCATGATTGACTAAACCAGAGAGGGTGGCAAACAATGAAAAATCCAGTCATTTCATTTTTGTTCATATGTACATCTTTTATTGTTTGAATAGGCTAAATTTTCTTTCAGCAAAGAATCAGTACACATAAAAGAAACAACTTTGCATCACGTAAAATTCTAAATAACTTGAAAAAAGAAAATACATTATAGGTGATGTGAACTAACACTGGGCTGACCAAACACTCTTTGCATTACTGAACCATTTTAACTAAGGATTAGCACTGAGGGTAGGCCTGTCACTGCCCAGATCTCCACCACACACACACAATGCAGCTGGTCATTGTGCTGACAGGTCAGACAAGGTTGTTTTCCAATTAATAAAAAGGGTTTGTACGTGATAAAGATTGCTCCTCATACTAAAAATATTTCGGTCATTTTTTTCTCTAATTTCAGTACACACTTGATTGACATAATTACAGTTCGGTAAAAAAAAAAAAAATAATAATAATAATAAAAAGGCATAATAGAGATTACTTAGAATTGAACACATTCTCTATAACAGTACAAAACACCAGTCAAACTAAAACAAACTGCATCCAAATAATGAACATGTATTTACAGTTTCTGTTCAGTGTCATTATGAAAAAGCTGAAATATGATTTATTTACACCTGAGTAGTGGAGACTTTGGACATATTGTTTCATACACCTCCAAATAAATGGTTATGTTCCAAAGAAATGTTTGTTTTTGTTCTAAATATGATTTATAAAACTCATTAGTACATCACAAGTGTTCTTAAGCGTAGAAACGGGTCCAGAAGTGCCCCAAATTATGCTTTTTTAGAATAAAAAAAATTGCTGAATACATCTATGAAACTGTCCTTTTGCCATTTCAAACAATTCAGGCTGTAAAAATGCCTGTAGAAACAGGCTACTTCAACCTGTTATAGATGAACAGGTTTCGGAATTTGAAAAATTTACTTTTGGCGGCCATATTGGATTGTTTCCGTGGCAACAGTGCAGAAAACGGAGTAATTCTTTGATTTTTATGCTTTACAAGTGATGCCCTTTCGATATATGGCATAACCTGACGTGGGCTTGTAAACAAAATTTTATGTTTCGACCCCCATGTCCCACCTTAAAGAAGTACACAACTTCTCTGTTTCCCTTCTAAAGAAGGAGAACCGCTTGGGATTTGGGGGGGGGGGGGGGGGGGGGGGTCTACAGGAGAAAACGTAACTGGGAATTATATGTTTAGTTCTTAAATACGGAAATAAACAACAAAATGTTGGCTCTTGCTTCAACGAGTTAATTATTGTTAGTTTTTTTTTCATATAAGAGTTACTGATCAACAAAATGCAAAAATGCTACCCAGCATTTCATACGAACATCGATAAACAAGAGAAAAGAGAAAAAAGTAATCTGTTGAGCTATACGTACTATGATTCAATAGACATAATTTACAACGCAATGGACATGTGAAAACATTTATTGTCTACCAATGTAACGTGCATTTTTTTCGTATTCTTTGCCATTACTAACTAGAAACATTGTTTTATTAACAAATTCACAAATTGTGCGTCAATATATTTTTCTGAATCTAATTTAACATAAAGGAAAAAGTTGAGGTCGACAGAATATACCGGTTTCAAAAAGTAATGATAAACAAGAGTCAGTCTGCAAATAATGAGATCATTTTAATCCAAGCCTCCTTGTATTCAAATCAACTAATGCATGCAAAGAAATCAATAAATAAACGCACACAAACATTTAATGTTCTTGATATTTATATATGTGTGTATCTGGGGGGGAATGATTTACATATGCACAACAATGCAAAAATAGTATGTTATGAGAAAAACGCTTTGAACTTATAATTTTGTATCTTATAACTAAAATCAAAAACAGTAATTAAAAAGCCAAAAGGAAAACCACAAAGAAATATTCCAATTTAAGATACATAACAAAAACCAAAAAGTTCGTTATGGATTTTTGGCAAGTTTCATTTCTTATTACAAACATACCAGGAATATCAGAATAAAGAAACAGACAGCTTCCCATATTCCACTTGTGGGGAAGAGAGGACCTACAGGAAAAAGAGTCTGCAGGAAGCAGAGAAGGAGAGTAGTCAGTGTATCAGATGACAGGAATGATGTATGCTAGGGGGCTTGACACATCTTTTAAAGTAGAGAAGGTGGCTTCGTTTCAAACCTCACAAAAATTTGCATTTCCAGCAGCCTATGTGCCACCAAGAATGTTTTCAGCAACGAAACTTGCAGAGGTAAAGAGGCACAAATATACACGTAACAGCATTAACAATAATAGCAGAGGCTGCAATGATGATTAACATGGCAAAGTCATTATCATCAGGAGCTAAAACATCGGCAATGACCAATAGTATGGAATGACGGCAATAATACAGAGCATGGACTGGTGCCAAAGTAGCACCATGACATTTGATTATAGATACAGATATTGCAAAATAATACATATCACAACAGAAAGAATTGCATTATGAGTACAAACCAAATTGTTTTCTGCAAATTTACATTGAACTTCTAGGTAAACAACAACAAAAATCAAAGGCAACAACATCAGCAGATTGGCGATGATGAAAACAGTGTCCTATCTATCAGTAAAGCTAGAGAGTGTTCCAGCATTTTCCCCAAATAGGAAACCACAGCTATGTTGATGATGATCGTAGTGATGATGGTAACAACGACGTCAAAAATGATCAGATCGTGATGACGATGACGATGATGATGATGATGATGATGATGATGATGATGATGATGATGATGATAACTATAAAATGCATTGTGCAAATGTGTCCCGAGTTTAATCCTATATCAATGTTGCTAACGATGGTAACAGTAATCCTCTTCTTCCTCATCCTCATTATTATTAGAATGGTTATAACAATTTATTCTGCTCAAACACTAGTTTTCAACAACTGTTCAATGACCAACTGTTTACTATGTCCATTATCATTTTTGTCCTGAGTTTTGGTCTTCGTCCCCGCTTTTGTTCTTTCCATCTTCGTCCTCTTTTTGCTGTTCATTCTTCCCATCCTCCTTTTCTTCCTGCTGTTCATTCTTCCCATCTTCCTCTTCTTCCTGCTGTTCATTCTTCCCATCTTCCTCTTCTTCCTGCTGTCCATTCTTCCCATCTTCCTCTTCTTTGTGGTATTCATTCTTCCCATCTTCCTTTTCTTCCTGCTGTTCATTCTTCCCATCTTCCTCTTCTTCCAGCTGTCCATTCTTCCCATCTTCCTTTTTTTCCAGCTGTTCATTCTTCCCATCTTCCTCTTCTTCCTGCTGTCCATTCTTCCCATCTTTCTCTTCTTCCTGCTGTCCATTCTTCCCATCTTCCTCTTCTTCCTGCTGTCCATTCTTCCCATCTTCCTCTTCTTCCTGCTGTCCATTCTTCCCATCTTCCTCTTCTTCCTGCTGTTCATTCTTCCCATATTCTTCTTCTTCCTGGTTCTCACCCTCCTGGTCCATGTCTTCACTCTGGCGTTCATCTGTTTCGTCTTTGTCGTCTCTGCTCTGCTTTGGGGTAGAGTTCTTCTTCATGAGAAACATGCTCTCAACTGGGATAGTGCCTGAAATGATAATAGTTGTTTTTATCTGCCTGCCTCTCTCTCTCTCTCTCTCTCTCTCTCTCTCTCTCTCTCTCTCTCTCTCTCTCTCTCTCTCTCTCTCTCTCTCTCTCTCTCTCTCTTCCTCTCTCCACTCACAATGGTGGCGTGCTCAAAACCGCATGCACACCCCATCACAATAAAGAATACTACTGGCAGCATTATCACCACCACCATCACAACAGTAACAGTTACCACTCTACAGATACCACCATAGGCCATTAGTACTCCTACTGTTTTCTTTTTCCTGTAATCTCAATCCCCATCACCATCACGGCATTAAAGAACAGACACGGTAATAGCCCCACAACAAAGCAATGCCAGGGGTCACTCTGATTCCATAACTGTCACCACTACACTCATGTCGTCAGACATCCAGCTACTGCCATAACCTGTCTATTGACACTGTCTTCCTTTAGTTCTGATGAAGGATCCTGTGCATACTCTTTATGCCTAAAATAATTTTTAGCGCACGTGAAAGAACCCACGGCAAAAAGGGGGTTGACCCTGGCAAAAATCTGAAGAAAAACGCCACTCTGATAGGGAAACAAATACAGTTGCATGCAGGAAAAAGGGGGGAAATTGGGTAGGCGCTGCACTTATGGTGCACTCTCCAGAGAAATCTGCTGTGACCTAAAGTGGTATAAAATACAAAAAACAAATGCCTTCCCTGACTGGTGGAATGTGGTGTACCAGGTGCTCTTCTGAGGTCCAAGTGTAGGCTGTTGTTCTGTACATGCTATGGTATGTGTCTCCACTTCCTTCACTGGCTGCTTTTTGTTTGTTCGTGGGTTTGTTTTTTGTATGGCTATGAGCTTTTTGCTTCATTTGAAATAAATGACAGCTCCAATATTTGGAACTTATTAAATACTTCTATGACAGTACAGAGACTGTTATCATGGGGTCATTAGTGTGTCTAATACATACCTTTACTCTGTCATCATAATGGATATTGATTTAAAGCCAGTTCATCTTGCTCATTATTCAGAGAGAGAGACACAAATAACTTATATCAGGGATTTTTAAGGTAACTCCACATTGATTACAGAACTTACATGGCTGGGCTACGGGCATCAAGACTGGTTATTAAGGTTTATTTTGTTATAGTCAAATAAGGTTTCAGCATCTCTGCTTTATCAGTTAACATACAGTGTTATTAAAAAAAAGCATCACAACAAAATACCAAGATCGAGACAATAACTATTTTGACAGAGGACATACCCTTTGGTGCATTATTAACATTCTCAAGAGAAACTAACAGAGCCAAACTTCAAATCCATCTGCTCTCTCACACTGACCCCAACACTGACCTTCTTCAGCTGAAGGGCAAGGCGTCAGATAGAGGCTGCCCCCCTGGATGGCTGAGGGGATGTGGGAATGGACGTTCCCTGTGTCAGGGTCTTGCAGGTCTGCCTGCCTCCTTTGTCTGCTGCTGCTGGCTGCTGGAGGAAAGACACAGGGCACAGGAGGCCTGTCTTCTGTGTCATCATCCAGCACTGTGCAACTGCCGTCTGCTGTGGCTGTGAGAGTAAAAAAGAAAGGACAGGAAAGAACTCATGTATTCATTAAGTGTAGCTATACACCCGACCTAAAATGCATATGCCTTTGTGTGTTCACACACACACACACACACACACACACACACACACACACACACACATACACACACAGATATGCACACACACACACACACACACACACAAACACACACACACACACACACACACACACACACACACACACACACACACACACACACACACACACAACACACACACTCGCTGGCAGACACATACATACACACACACATATACAGATGTGCCCGTGTACACACATATATGAGATCCAAATCAAGTCCATTTTCTTAACCCCCACTCCTGGGCTAGTACTTAACATATCTTATCTGTTCATTTTTTTATTAATTTTATTATTATTATTATTATTATTATTATTATTATTATTATTATTATTATTATATTATTATTATTATTATTATTATCATTATTATTACTATGATGATGATGATCATCATCATTTATTATTTTATATCAATGATAATGGAATAACCACCAAAGTGCTGTTTTACATCCAGTCCCCGTGTGTATGCAGTTTTGTAAATTTTGTCATCTGTTCTGCATCTGATACAACAAGAAGAATGTGCCAATAACACAGTGCAACACAATGTCGGATGCTACTGCAGTATTGTTAACAAACACAATGCAACACACAGGTACCATTCCAACTGCCTGGGCCAATTCCGCAATGCCACACACTGCAGTCAACACATTTAACTGATGATACAATACCACACACTGCAGTCAACACAATTAACTGATGCTACGATGCCACACACTGCAGTCAACACAATTAACTGATGATACAATGCTAGACACTGCAGTCAACACAATTAACTGATGATACAATGCCACACACTGCAGTCTTTTTTTTGTTTATTTGTTTTTTGTTGTTGTTGTTTTGTTTTGTTTTGTTTTGTTTTGGGGGGTTGTTGTTTTTTGTATCTTTGGATTTTTTTGTTTGTTTTTTGTTTGTTTTTGTGTTTTTTGTTTGTTTGTTGTTGTTTTTTGGGGGGAGGGGGGGGGGCGGGTGTGTGTGTGTGTGTGTGTGTGTGTGTGTGTGTGTGTGTGTGTGTGTGTGTGTGTGTGTTTCTCTTGGGTTTTATTTTTGTTTTTTTTGTTTTTGCTGTTTTTTGTTTTGTTTTGTTTTTCTGTTTGAAATAAGATTTTCAGTTTTTCCTGTCATTAACCACAATGTGATAGAATCTTATCAGACACTGCAGTCAACACAATTAACTGATGGTATAATGCCACACACTGCAGTCTTTTTTTTTGTTTGTTTGTTTTTTTGTTGTTGTTTTGTTTTGTTTTTGTTTCTTTGCTTTTGTTTTTGTTGTTTTTGGACTTTTTTGTTTGTTTTTTGTTTGTTTTGTGGGTTTTTTTGTTTGTTTGTTTGTTGTTGTTGTTTGTTTGTGTGTGTGTGTGTGTGTGTGTGTGTGTGTGTGTGTGTGTGTGTGTGTGTGTGTGTGTGTTTTGTTTGATTTTGTGTTTTTTGTTGTTATTTTTTTTGTTCGTGTTTTGGTTTGTTTTTTGTCGGGGTTTTGGGGGATTGTGTGTTTTTTTGTGGGTTTTTTTGTCTTGTTTTTTTTGTTTTGTTTGTTTTTGCTGTTTTTTGTTTTGTTTTGTTTTTTTGTTTGAAATAAGATTTTCAGTCTTTCCTGTCATTAACCACAATGTGATAGAATCTTATCAGACACTGCAGTCAACACAATTAACGAATGCTACAATGCCAGACACTGCAGTCAACTCAATTAACTGATGCTGCAATGCCACACACTGCAGTCAACACAATTAGCTGATGCTACAATGCCTCACACTACAGTCAACACAATTAACTGATGCTACAATGCCTCACACTGCAGT
>CM060339.1:1077171-1079671 GCA_030674155.1 Stramonita haemastoma | reverse complement strand
GCCTGTCTTCTGTGTCATCATCCAGCACTGTGCAACTGCCCTCTGCTGCAGCTGTGAAAGTAAAAAACGTAGGACAGGAAAGAACAAATACCGGCTGTAGATGGACCAGCAAACCCAACCACAAATGCATGTATACTTGTGTGCACACACCAACACACAGGCACACGCCCATCTGTGTGTGTGTGTGTGTGTGTGTGTGTGTGTGTGTGTGTGTGTGTGTGTGTGTGTGTGTGTGTGTGTGTGTTGGTTTGTTTGAAAAAATTGCTATTTTTAGTATTTACGAACCTGAATCTTTTATCTATCACTTTGATAAACAAAAATGGAGAGACTGAAATTTCTTACATGTATTTCTTCTATGATTGTGATTTTTTAAAAATGTATAACAAGTCAGGTGGGGAAAACTTTTTCTTCTCAGATCCATTTGCCGGCCATTTGAAACCTTATGCCTGTGTTAGTGCTCAAGCTGTCTTTCAAAACAACAAAAATGCACCAATAGTACAGTGCGGCACAGAGCAGCATGCCAAAGCAATGTGGACAAGGAACACAATGAAATACATTGCACATCATCCCAACTGTAAGGACCAATATCGCCATTTAATACACTGTGTTATTTCAATAAAAATGACTTAATCATACAATGGAACCAATGCAAGTAACACATTTTTAAAAAAAGATCCACAAAAGCACAAAGCACACATCACAATACGACAAATGCAACATAACACAGCATAATCAACAAAACCAACACAGCACTTCATAATACAACAAAACCAACACAGCACTTCATAATACAACAAAACCAACACAGCACTTCATATTACAACAAAACCAACGCAACACTGCATAATACAGCAACACCATCACAGCAACGCATAATACAGCAAAACCATCACAGCAAAGCATAATGCAGCAAATCCAACACAGCATTGCACAACACATCATTCTTTATAGCTATATACAGCAAAGTAGTCTTTACACCAAAGTAGTCTCTACACTAATGTACATCAAAGCAGTCTTTACACTTATATACAGCAAAGTAGTCTTTACACTAATGTACATCAAAGCAGTCTTTACACTTATATACAGCAAAGTAGTCTTTACACTAATGTACTACAAAGCAGCCTTTACACTTATATACAGCAAAGTAGTCTTTACACTAATGTACATCAAAGCAGTCTTTACACTTATATACAGCAAAGTAGTCTTTACACTAATGTACATCAAAGCAGTCTTTACACTTATATACAGCAAAGTAGTCTTTACATTAATGTACATCAAAGCAGTCTTTACGCTTATATACAGCAAAGTAGTCTTTAAACTAATGTACATCAAAGCAGTCTTTACACTTATATACAGCAGAGTAATCTTTACACTAGTATGCATGAAAGCAGTCTTTACACTTATATACAGCAGAGTAATCTTTACACTAGTATGCATGAAAGCAGTCTTTTATCTCACGTACATCAAAGCAGTCTGCCATATCATATACATCAAAGCAATCTTTACACTAGTATGCATCAAAGCAGTCTTTTATCTCACGTACATCAAAGCAGTCTGCTATATCATAATTATATATCAAAGCAATCTTTACACTAGTATGCATCAAAGCAGTCTTTTATCTCACGTACATCAAAGCAGTCTGCTATATCATATACATCAAAGCAGTCTTTAGTCTTATATACATCAAAGCAGTCTTTATTCTTATATACATCAAAGCAGTCTTTTATCTCACGTACATCAAAGCAGTCTGCTATATCATATACATCAAAGCAATCTTTACACTAGTGTGCATCAAAGCAGTCCTTTACCTTATGCACATCTAAGCAGTCTGTTATCTTATGTACATCAAAGCAGTCCTTTATCTTACGCACATCAAAGCAGTCTGTTATCTTATGCACATCAAAGCAGTCTGTTATCTTATGCACATCAAAGCAGTCTGTTAACTTATGCACATCAAAACAGTCTGTTATCTTATGCACATCAAAGCAGTCTGTTATCATATGCACATCAAAGCAGTCCTTTATCTTATGTACATCAAAGCAGTCCTTTATCTTACGTACATCAAAGCAGTCTGTTATGTACATCAAAGCAGTCTGGTGTGTACATCAAAGCAGTCTGTTATGTACATCAAAGCAGTCTGTTATGTACATCAAAGCAGTCTCCATGCTTACAAAGGTCAGGGAGCTCTGTGATGCTGTCTGAGCGCAGGGACAGATAGTCATTGAAACAGTTCTGGTCTATGTCGTCATATGCTTCTGATGAACTGCTCACTGCTGTGTGAAAAAAATATGATCAGATATTGAGAGATATGTCAAATATGCAAAACACAACTGCTTGTATAATGTTCCTGCTATACATACCACACAAACACTCTCACACACACACACACACACACACACACACACACACACACACACACACACACACACCACACACACACAGATATATATATATATATATATATATATATATATATATATATATATATATATATATATAT
>CM060339.1:1057171-1072171 GCA_030674155.1 Stramonita haemastoma | reverse complement strand
ATGTTATCCATCCAGCTTTTGGTTTGTCTGCCTCGGCGTCTGCCACCTAGCGTTCCTTGTAGGACTGTCTTGGGGAGGGTGTTGTGGCGTGTGACATGGCCGAACCATGCCAGCTTCCTTTTCTTGACAGTGGCTAGTAGGGGTTCCTGAGGGCCAGCCATCAGTGCGACTTGACTTTGCACAAAGGTGTTTGTTTTCCTATCCTTCCAGGAAATTCCAAGCAGTCGCCTGAAGCATTTTGTCTCGAACGTCTGGATCCGCTTGGTGGTTTCAGCGGTCATTGTCCAACTTTTGCAGCCGTAGAGCAAGATGGAGATGACCAGGGATCTGAACAATTTGACTTTTGTTTTGAAGCTGATGTTGTCGCTTCTCCATATCTTGTTCAGTTTTGCCATAGCTGATGTTGCCATGGCTAGCCTGGTCTTGATCTCTGTCGTGGAGCGTCCATCTTTCGTGAGGGTAGCGCCAAGATATTTGAAAGCGTCTACTTCATCCAGCTGCTGGCCATTCATGTAGATCTGTGCTGTGGTATCGTTTGCACTGTTGACCAAAACTTTACTCTTTTCTGTGCTGACTTCCATCCCATATGTGCTTGCTCTGTCTACCAGTCTGTTGGTAAGGTCTTGGAGTTCCTTGTTACTGCCTCCCATGAGATCAATATCGTCAGTGAAGCGCAGGTTGTTAATGGGTCGCCCTCCTATTGAGATGGTAGAGTGGAAGTCGTAAAGTGTTTCCCTCATGATGTTCTCCAGGAATAGATTAAAGAGAGTAGGAGAGAGCAAGCAGCCCTGACGGACGCCGACTGTGGTCTTGAAGTAGTCTCCTACTTGGCCGTTGAGGAGAACTGCACTCCTGGAGGTGTTGTACAGCGCTTCTATGATCTGGATGAGACCCTCCTCAATGCCAAACTTCCTGAGGACTTGCCAAAGGCCTGCATGCCACACTCTGTCAAAGGCCTTCTTGAAGTCAATGAAGATGTGTAGCAAGTCCCTCAGATGTTGCAGATGCTTCTCCATCAGGATTCGGCAACTGAAAATGTGTTCTACCGTGCTCCTTCCTGCCCTGAACCCAGCTTGTTCTTCTGCCAGGTGCTCTTCTGCCTCCTTTTTGAGTCTGTTCAGTATCACTCTTAACATGATCATAATATGAAATAAAATGGAGACAGCTGACGTGACGGGGCATGCAGAAGTGGCTCCCATCAATACAGATGATGTTTACAGGTGAACAGGTAGTTTCGAGCTATAAAGAGCTGGGGTGTTGTGTTGGGTTCTTTGATCTACCCAGAGTGTTTGTCACTGTCTGTAATGTAATCACTACCGTGTTCAAGGTTGAAATCTTAATAGTAGAGAATAGTAAAATGTAGGTTCAAGCTCAAGGCCAAACCTGGCGGTTTGGCCTTAATCTTGAACCTACATTTTACTATTCTCTTATGTAGCCACACACACCAAAAAAATGACACAACAGCAGCGGCAATTACATTAATATGTAAGGCAAACTCGGCCTGGCAGCAAACCAGATTGATAACACAGTGCCAGCCTTGAAGTATAGCTGGTGCACAAAGCCTATTGATTTTATTGCAGGCAGGCTTATTCCCGCCTTACACAAAAACATGTCTAGACATGTTTCCTACGATTCTCCAATCACAAGACTAGATAGAATCAGCTGATTAGTAACAGTTACGTCACGTCCGCCCAGCACTTGGTGTTGATAGCAACCTAGCCTAGTGATTTTGTCATTTCTCCTGGTGCTGTGGTGGTGTGAAGACGTTTTCCAGTTGATTTTATTTCAATGTCGCAAGATAGTATCTCTTCTGAATTAGAGATAGAACTTCTTGAATCACAAACCGTTCATCAAGAATTGCAAGATTACTCAAGACAAAATACTAGTTTAATTTTACCAGAAAATATGGAACAGCAAAGTGGATGGAGTCATGAACAACTTTCTATTCTTGATGAACATATTTCTTACTACATGACTTGTGCTGATATTGTAAACAGAATAAAAACAGGAGGACCAGCAGAAAGCAAAAAACTACCTGCTTTTCCTTCTCTTCCAAAAAGAAAGCTGTCATCTTTGTATGGAGAGCAAGCAAAAAACAAAAGATGATGACACCGGAAGAACTTCACCAGTACTTGAAAACAAAGGAGATAGATGTTAGACAAAAAGTAAGAAAAGAAGTCTTTGCCTTTCCTCCGGAGGAAATAGTGACTTTAAACATTGCTGTTGCAAAACTGAAAGAAGGATATAGACAAATTCAAAGACAAGAGGCTACTAGCATGTTTTTTAATCTGCAGTATGGTTGTCTTTTAGATGTCACCTTTGAACTCTATGCAAAAGAAAAGGAAAGTGGAGTACAGACTCAAAAATGGGAAGATTGGTTGAGACAACATATTGGAATCTCCCCTTCCTATTCCCGTAAACTGAGGGTGATATCTCGATTGCTGAGACCATACATGAACAGGTTTTCTACTGTTGGACTACCTTTCATTGAAGTCTACTCCATGAGAAAAGAACTAAAAGCAATGTTTTCATATAGTGAGGAGATAACGCAGTATTGGTCCACTTCCATTCAACATGCAATACAGTTTGAAACACACTCTTCTCAAGAGCCACAGCAGGGAACTGCCACGGTCTAGCTAGACCGCGTGAAATGAATATTAAACAGGCACACGTCACAGCCTATAGCAGAAAGCCACGCTTCAACGGCCGCGGTCTAGGTGGACCGTCGCTTTGTCACGTCCTATTCAACAGGCTGCCTTTGAGGCGGCCGCTGAATGTACTTTATACAAATGCCCTGTTCATTAAATCAGGCTTTGATAAGTGCACTCGGTGGCTGCTTTGAACTTTCAACAACAGCGTAATGGAAGAACAACCAGAAGTTCCCCACCCCTTTTCAAAAACACTTTCCTAACCATGCACCGGCCCTTTCCCACTGCATTCAGAACAAGTTATTTTCAAAACTTGGCAAGTTGTTTATAGGTTCCTATCAAGTTATACAAGTCTGGATAGTTTTGATTAGTTTCAGACAGATTAAAAATGTTATTAGATAGTTTTGGAATAATAGTTACACATGTTAAGTTCTTTTTAAGAACTGCAAGAAGCCAATCCTAAGTTACTTTCAAGAAGTTAGTAATAACAACTTATCAAGTTATTAATAAGTATCTAATCAAGTTCTACAATAACTACTTACCTAATACTTAACAAGTTATTAATAAGTATCTAATCAAGTTCTACAATAACTACTTACCTAATACTTAACAAGTTATTAATAAGTATCTAATCAAGTTCTACAATAACTACTTGCTAATATTATTGCATTAAAAATGGATCATTCTGAAGTTTTAAGCATGTTGATGGTTTTTCTTCTTCTTTTACTTCTGTCTTTGTTTCTTTTTTATGCAGTTGTTCTGGCTTTGCTGGCTTTGATGGCTTATATTCTTTATATAAATTGTAAGCCAGATAACCACCAACACCAACCATGACAAACCCCATTGCCTTATAAGACATTTGACTGTCTTCTTTTGTAACTTCTTTTTTGTTTTCTTTTGGAAGTAACGGCTCTGCTGACTCATTATTCTTAGACAACAGTTTTTGTTTGGTTTGTTCATTTATTTTTTTTAGTCGATTCCACTCAGCTAATCTTTTACCAGCCACAACTCGCCCAGGATGTTTAGTTACTGTGGAAACTTGGGGGATCGCTTGCGGAGTCACTTGACTCTCCAAGTGACTTGACTCTCTTGTCACTTGACTCTCCAGTGTTGGTTGACTCTTCTCTTGGTTGCTCATTTTTTATACAACTAAAATCTATATGATTAAAAGTAATCAGTCCCATAGCTAATGGGGCTAAGAACGTTCCAAATCTATAGTACAGATCACACCCAACAGATTCTAAAGACTTTGTTAGAATGGGGTCCTGCGCCAAATCATATATGAAGTCTTGTTCTGAATCAACAGGAGCAAAACGACTTACTAACTTTACGTATAAACTTAAAACTGTTTGACCAACGCTTTTTACCATTCTTGATCCTAACTGTGCTTCATATCTGTTGTAATATTTTTCAATGTCTTGCACTGACATTTGTTGAATCTTATCCAAACTAAACTCTGTTCCTAGGTACTGTTTTGTTTTTCCACAGGCAGCAAGAGAATATAATCTTTCTTTTTTAGTAAGCAGTGCTTGCTCATCAGTAACTGTAATCTCAGGAACACTGGCACATTGTAGCAGATCATCACAATTCATTTTTTTATTTACTTTTAAAAAAAAAGAAATCTAAAAATGAGTGCTGAAAAAAACTGTTGTAAACCTTATCTACCATTCTGCTGTGATTGGGGGATTAAGTGTTGGTTACACAATGCTCGGTAAAAGTTTATTCAGAATAAAAGCGGCAGACCTAGGAAAACTAGATTTTGAAGACTCTGCAAAATTGGTTGCTGTAATAACAGCTTCAATTGCAACAAAAGACTTTTTAGTCAAACAGGGAATAATTCCAGAAAATATTAATATGTAAAAAATGGCTTCTCTTGTTATGATGGTTGGCGGTGCTGTGGTTAATGCATTAGCATTCTCAGGCAGCAATTATATGTTTAGTAAACTGCGAAACGATGAAGAGAGACAAAGACATAACAAAGCAATGGAACAACTGGCAGCAGCACAGGACGCCTATGATAAACAAAGACTTGCACAGTTAGATTTTATTAATGAAAGACTTAAACAACAAGGACATGCTGCATATACATTTAAGAACGTCGACAATGCTATCAAAGAATACTATTTAGTGACAGGTGAAAAACTGCAACAATCTGCCCCCCAAAGTTATCAGACTTTTACCAACTAACAGAAAAACAAAAAGGGGGAGAAAATAGCCTTTATTGTGATTGGCATGACTGTTGTGTATTTTATAGCCCAAAAGATTGGTTAGTATTAAAAAATGGACACTAAGCTAGCTAAAATTTATTATTCACCCAAAGGTTACTGGAAGGGTCTAACAGCTATTACAAAGCTTAGTGAAGCTGCAGGTGTTAGTGAATCCACAGCAAAGGCATGGCTGTCCAAACAAGCAGTCATGGCAAATATACTTGCCAGCACCCAAACGAATAAAACGACCTCACTTTGTTAACACAATACCAAACGACACACATCAAATGGACCTTTTATATTTGCCTCACGACACAATAAGAAGAAAGAGATTTAAATATGCGCTTACTGTTATTGATCTGGCATCAAGATACAAAGATGCAGAACCATTAACACAGAAGAGCGCCATTGCTGTTGCTGTTGCTCTACAAGAAATTTACAGTCGTGGTCCACTGACTTATCCTCGTATGGTTCAAGTTGATGATGGAAAGGAATTTAAAGGTCAAGTTAGTCAACTGCTGTTAAAACACAGAGTTGTTATTAAAAGAGGCATTCCAGGCGTTCACAGATCACAGGCTTTAGTGGAAAACTTCAACAAGCAGTTGTCTGAACGGCTGTTCTCATATCAGTACCATAGAGAAATTCTAGACAATGCTCGTAACACTGACTGGGTTAGAAGACTTTCCCAGTACTGCGTGCTATGAATGATGAAGAATCAAAGGCCACAGGATTAAAACCCGTCAAAGCAATTAAACTCAAATCGATTGGTATCAGCCAACATTCAACAACTGACAAACTAATACCATTTGGAGTGAAAGTAAGGCACCTGTACGCACCAGGTGAGGCAGAAGGTGACAGCCGAAGAAGAGCAACTGACCCTATCTGGAGCATGGATACCTATGAAATTAAAACAGTTATAAGAATGAATCCCCTGTGTATTATTTAAGAGAAACACCTACATCAAAACGACCAGCGCCAAAAAGAGCATTTGTAAAGGAAGAACTCCAAATAATCCCGCCAGTTAGTTAATTTGTGTATACGTTTGTGTGTTTAAAATGGAAGCTCAGACAACTAGTCCTGTTATTACTTATGTTTTCATTACAGGTGATAATCGCATGCGCATTGTTTTTCCTGAATGGCAAAATAAATATGCTGGTGTTCACTTAGAAAGCTCTGATAAAGAATTACTATTAAAAGAACGAGAGTATGACCGTGACACCCCCATATTACAAATGTTTGTTCAACAGTTTACAGTTCATGAATTAAATGGGAGGACCGTAATAAAACCATTTACACCAGACCATTTCGATGATCTAGAAACCCATGAAAACAATATGTTAGAATATTTATTTAATAACAAAAAAAGCGATTCATGCTGTTTTAATATTTGAAGACTAAAAAAAAATGTAAAGCTATTTTATATAATAAAAGGTGCTGTTTTTATATATAAGAGTAAATAAATGTAAGCTATTTATTTTTTTGTTTTGCAATGACCAATTGCATATGACCACTCTGGGTGTACAAACACGCGCTTTGTGTTGTTAGAATCTAATGACTTCTTTGTTACAACAGTTGTGTTGATCTGATGCAATTCAGACCTTAGTTTTACATTGTCATGATGAAACACTTTAGAATCAAAGAGTGCTTCTTTATAGTTGTCGTGTGATATAGCCATCTTAACTACAGGTTTGCTGATCCCTTTTGCTTTTTTAATAACACTAGTTTGACTAGCGACACTATACATTTTTGCTCTCAAACCAACATACTCTTTTATTCTAGTTCCATTCATTTCATCTTTCATCTTACCAATAACCTTTTTATTTACAACTGAATGTAAAGGACTGTCTTTAGGGTAATCACATGTGTCATACCAACTGTCCGATCCCTTAGCTACTTCTGTCTCCATGTCTTTATAAAAGTCTTCAGTCGGAATGTCCAGAATAAACGAGTCAGTGTCCGTGTACAGGACTCTAGACTCTGGATACAATGGTTTAAAGTAGTCATAGAGAAATTCTAACATTAACAGCTTAGACAACTCTAACACAGTAAACCCAATAAACACTGGCTTGTCTAAATTTACCCGAAGCTTCTTCATCATAATGCCGTACAAAGAATCATGAAATTTTCTGAAGTTCTGGTACTGTGGTTTTGATGTCAACTTAATTGCTTGGTTCTCTTCAGTTACCAGTCTGACGTCTTTACGTTTGTGGGGGTTCTCCATTGTCTTTCCAAAACAGCTGTTGTTCATTAACTTAAAGAAGTCCTTCTCTGAAGTATCAGTTGCCTTAGTTCTAAGCTCTGTGTTCTTCATGATGTATGGTTTCATGAACTGCCCTTGATCAAACCAAATCATGCGGTGAACGGCTGTAAGGCAGAGTCCATGTCTTAGGTAAAACTGGAGTAGTCTGTAATGACAGACATACTTTTTTTTGTTTAACAGATTTGGCACAAGCTTAGGTGGTTCAGCTCCTATCTTCTTTCTTTCTGCTGCTAATGGATAATCGTTATGCAGGTCATGAAGTTCACTTGGATATTCTAAGTCTACTTCTGCAATCAACCCCAATGGCTGATAGGGGACATTGTCTCGCAAGGTGTTCAGAAATTCATTTACATCAAATGGGCCTGGTAACATTTTAAAATTGCGTAAAGGAAGTGACTGACACATAGCCCAACCATATAGGTTATTAGCGTCTAAATACATAATATAGTTGGATGGTTTATTAGGATCATAGTCATCTAAATATTTGTTGTTAGCTTTACAGTAACTATGTGATGCCATGCTGATTCCACCACGCAGTCCATCCTCAATCATTTGGAGCATGGGCAGGTCAGACAGCAGGTCGATCTTTACACCTGTAAACTTTAAGAACGCATCCCAACTCATGCCAGGTGCAGAAATGTAATGAGAGGGATCCAGACTATAATGTTTTTTGCATGTTTTTCTGTAGTTCTCAAAGACATCTGCTAACAAACAAACGTCAGCCATTAAGTAGTTGTCATGGTAATCTGCCATGGTCTTACACTTTAATTTTTCCCATGCTGCCTTTGCATGTTGGTAATCAGAGTCACTAATGTCTTTACCTTTTAGACTACTAAAAAATGCGCCTTTAGGTGGTAGGGCGTCTTCATCAAACCTATTCCAACTGTTCATATACTCATAAGGATAAACGCCTTTACGCACTAGAGATGGATCAAAGTATTTTTCTGTAATAGGACAACAGCTCAGTGATGCAGCCAAGGATTCTAATGTACCCATCATGTGCTGAGCTGAATCATAGAAGGATAAATAATTCAGAGTGAACGTCATGTACTTTTCCGAAGACTGGGCAATACAACTAACCTTTTGAAATTCATCAGTTACGGCCTGTAAAATAAGATGGGAATCATACCCACGTAAGTTATGGAAGAAGATGGGTAATTTCCAATTCTTTGGATCAAACTTAAGCTGCAGGTTACAATTAGAATGTGCTGCTCCCCTAAACTTACCACTGATGTGATCATGATCTCTTACAGTTGGGTTGTCTTCTGTGTTTTCTAATGTATGGCCGCAGATCCAACAATGTCTTGCTAAATTATATTGTTCTTGATCTTCGGTAGTCATAATAATTTCAGAAAGGTTGAGTCGATTAGATAAGTCAGCACGTAATTTTTTCATTTGTTTAAGAAGTGTTTTGCTGCATCAGGCCCTCTATATAGCTGTGGTATTGTGTGTTCGCCATCTGACTAACAACAATAAAAGCGTACGAACAGATTTGATGATTATTAACTACAGCAGTTTTAGGTAATGTTTTTGGCTTAGGTCCTTGGTATGGAACTATAATAGATTCGAAGTCAGCATAAACAACGTAAGGATTGGGCTGTAATTTTTTCCAGTTCTTAAAGCTTACTGTGCTACCAGGTTTTGGAGTAATAAGTTTTGTAATACAGTCAGTAGAGCTCTTACAATGTTCTCTGTGTTTAAGTCCTGCTTCAATAGATGGAATCCTTACTAAACATCTTCTGCAGAACTCTTGTTTTTGTTTCTACTTGCTGTTGTGTATGCTAGTAGTCTACTCATTGTGCGAATTAAAGTATAATGCTGTTTTGCACCATCTGTCACTAAAAGTAAGTCAACATGTTTGGCATGTGGCTTTCCTACAGTCGGTGACTCGCTGGATATTCTAAGCGGCAGAAGATTATCTTCTTCAGACCATGTATATACGTTTACAGTGATTGGTTTGTTCTGGGATTCGAATTGTTCGATTTTGTCTAATCCACTGGAAAGTCAATTCCATTAAAGTTAAGTTCATGTTCGTATTGTTCATAGTTGGAGACTCTCTCCGCATTCTTTCGAACATAATAAAGCTTTGCTAGAATACACCACATAAAACATTTATCATCTGAATTCTTAATGTTTAAGACTGCACGTTTTAAAACCAGTGTTCTAGGTAAAGGAATGTAAGACTTACCAACAAATGGGAAAAACTTAGTCTGGTATAATTTGATCTGCAATACTTTACCTTCTGTCCAGCCAGAACCTCTCAGTTTTGCTTCTTCTGAAGCCATGTTAAACCGATCAACCATTTCATCAGCCCAGCTAGCAGTGAAATCATTGTAAGAATAAACAGCTTTCTGCATAGTTGACACCCACGCTTGTATGGTTTCCTCTGACACAGTAGTATATTCGATGTTCATAGCTATTTGCACCTTAACTGGAGGGAGTATTGTTAGCTTGTCTGGTATTTGGGCAATAGCATGTTGAATGCTTGCATAAGAGTTAGTGTTATCAATTATTTCTAAGTCAGTCTCTTGAAATATACTGGAAATTTTACGGCCACCCCTAGCAGGAGTTATTACTACGTCAGTATCTTCAAAAAAACTGGGAATTTCTGCCATATTGAGTTTCTATTTCTAACTCAAAATATTTACTTAAATTGAAAATCAATTGGGGTTTTTTTTAATCATAATCCACAGTATTTTTGCATTTGGAATTATAACTTACTGTAAACACACGATTACCCCACGTTACAGTTAGGTCTTTAGAACAGAGTTTAATTTTTCGCTCATTTGTTTTAGGCATTCCTTTTTTATTGACTCCAAGTCTGGCTGTTGAGAAAAAGCGACTCGAGACTTTTTTTGCATCTCAAACTTTTGCCGTTTATAATCATCATAGTCTGCTTGCAAACGATTGAACTCTTCATCTGTAATCTTAGAGTCTGCTAAGGCTTTGCTTATTATTAGTCTGAATGAACTAAGTTTAGCAGTTGCTAACTGAACCATAGCTGTGTGCTTTTGTAACTTTGGCTTTATTTTTTTGTAAGCAACACTCAAAGCTAACGAACATAATCCAAAGCCTACTGAAACAGCACCAAGCATAACAGCTGCTGGACTCCCAATGCCTGTTGCTAAAAGTCCTACACTTGTTCCTGATGTCAGTGTAGCAGCAGTTGCCGTTCCGCTGTTAATGTATGCTAACGCATTAAAAAGAGAAGAATATGATCGTTTGGTTTTGTTGTATTTTGCCAGGTCTTGCTCTAGTTCACGCTGTATTTGTGTAATGTTGGACAGCCTGAAGGATTGTGCACTGTCATCCAATGGTTCTTCTTTTGGTATTTTTGGATACACTGTAACATGAGACATTTTTTTTAAAATAATAAAAAATATTTTAATTTAATGTAGTTATTTCAGTTAGAATATCTTCAGTTAAAATGCTTTCAGTAAAGTAGAATCCAATAAGATCTAAGTGAGTAAGATTAATATATGTTAATTCAGTTAGAATATTCTGCTGAATGTTTAGGATTACCTTGTCGCTGGAAGAGACGGCCTTTATTTCATCACCATTGTTTTGAATAGCTACAATTATTCTTAATGTTTCAACACCTAAATTTTGCCAAGCAATTCTAATTCCTTTTATTAGATTATCACTAACACCTACAACTCCATCATCACCAGTGATATCACGTTGTATAGAAATGTCAAATATCATAGTGAACTTGTTTGGTAAAGGCATTTCAGGCATGAACTGCAATTTAGTGGTGGAAATTTTAGTTACAGATGCTTTTCTGTGTAGCAAGTACTGTTTCTTTTCAAAGAGAACAATTTCGATTTCACGTCTGCTGTTGTTATCAGGCATAAGACTAATAAGCAATGGACCAGCATTGAATGCCTTCCTGAAATGTCTTCCTTTGTCAAAGAAAGTGTATGGACTTACAAATTCAAATTTGATTTCCCAGTCGATGAATGGAATAAGGTGCCATTTGTTTTCTTTTCGAACAAGTTTATATTCTAAGTTATCAATGTTTTCTACTTCTACATTACGCAGTTGCTCTAGCTTAGGATTCTTTTTGCCTTCACTTATCTCTTTGCGTTTATAATAACCGTCTTCAGTGTATTCAAATCCATAAACTTCACCAATCTCTCCATTTAGATCAAAGTCTTGTGCGTCTGCTAGATCTTTAAGTTCAAAAGTAATACATCTAATAGGTGCGCGCATAACTGGCAGTTCTGGCCCCCGGGACATTGTTTTTTACATGGCTGATTTTATTTAATTTCTAAAACAACATAAAAGTCGTCGCCTGGGACATTGTTTTTTACATGGCTGATTTTATTTAATTTCTAAAACAACATAAAAGTCGTCGCATATTACATCTTTACCTTTTTGATCTGTAATTCTTAGGCTTAGTCTTTCGTGATGGCCACAAACTAAGGGTTTAAACTGTAAGTTAGAAAATGTTTGAATCTTAACATCACAGTATGATGCATTACCTGCTGGAATAACTCTCAGAATAGTTGATGGTCGGCCATTGTACAAGTTTTCATTAGTGTTTAGTTGGTCTAGGTGTATATACATCAATGAATTGATTGCAAGGTCAATAGGATTTTCTCCTTCGAAAGTGTTATTCTTTTGAACACCTATAAGTGCATATATTGGTTTATTACTAGTTTGAAACCCTAACATTTTAGCTAGGGCTCCTGCAAAGTTAAAGGTTTCTGGCTGAAGATCTGGGTCTGGTTTTAATGTTAGCATTATTTTTAGGTTTGCATCATTAAGTTTTAGATCAACTCCATAGTCACTTAGTATTTCTTTAAGAGTGCAAAATCCGTAATAACCATCTGGTATGGTCAAAAGACTTCGTACATTTCCATGGCGATCTAATCTTTGAACCCAATTGTTTTCTTTTTCCCTGCTTATATTAAACCATTTAACTTTGTAAACAATTTCGTGTAGAGCTGCTTGCAAGTTTCCATGATTGTTATCAAGCGGATAATCTAAAGCAATAGGTCCTTGGTTTGTTAAAGTTATGAACATTTTTAAATATTACATAAAAAAAATGAATGTGTTCAAATATAACAAGGAAGCAAAATATGCAGTTGGCGCTGTGGGTAATCCTAAAAACTTAATAGTCAATAGTTTAGTTGTTGCAGTGAATCAGTCAGAGAGTTTTAAAGTAAAAGTGAGTAGCCCGCTAAATAAATATTTAAATCCCCCTATCAAAAACGATGGCATAGCAACGATGTGGCTTAGTCATCCTATGCAGTTTTATCAAAATCAATTAAACTTTGCTATGTATTGCGCAACAACTGGATGTGGGGTATCATATGCAAACCACTTAAATCACCATAACCTGTTGGTTAGGTCGGTGTACAGGTTTCATTTTTATTATCAGTTCAGGCGTTTGTTATCTGAACTCCAAGTACCATTACCCCATGACAAGTCCTTTAATCCTTTTAACAACAGAATGGATATGAAGGCTTTTGAACGTATTTGTAATGAATTTGGCGTTGCGTTTAAAGCAGACTTTAGACAAAAGTTAGATCATAATCACGGCATGGGTACTCTTTATTTATGGGGGGCACACAGAATATATAATTTTGACTATTGGCCAGGGCATACTTCCTTTGCTCCAGGCACAGCTGTTCGTCTGGGGTCAATAATGCAAGAACATAAAAACGCATGGACCACATTTATCTTAGATGAGAGCAACGGATTTACTAGGGCTGGTATAGAACGAATAAACGATTCTATTCGTACTTATGTATGGTGTTTGCTGGGTTCACAAGCACAAACAAGATCAAACATAATGGATCAGAGCACGGGGTTCGATGCACAAAAACAGTACTTAGCCAATTTAGAAGATGCAATAAATTCAACAGTTGATTTACCATCTAGTATTAAACGATATCAAGATGTTTTAAGATATGCAAGATCAAAAGTAGACTTTGCTGTTGGCATTGGTTTATACATGCTGCCTTCTGATCTTGGGCTTCAAATGGGAACAATAATAAATTATAATAATGAAATCCTTGTTGCAGGCGATGACCAAAAACTTGGCAAAAATATAAATATAAATTCTGATCCAGTACAAAGTATACCAAGGCCTGTACAAAGTATACCAAGGCAAAGCAGAGACCCATTAAAAAAATTAATAATGATGCTCATGAATCTGAAAAAGTAGCACTTGTTGTTGGACTAACTTTTATAGGATTAGCTGCCCTTTATTTTACTAAGAAGTAATCCAGTGACTAAAACAGCTAATGTCCATAAGTGGTCAGCCATAAAACCAACTACTTTGCTTGCAGTAGACAAAATCCAGCTTACAATTGTGCCCAGTATACCTGGCAGGGCATCAATTGCTTTAGCTGCTAATTTTTGTAAAAGATTTTTTAGATGCTCTAATTGTTTTTTAAACCATGATTTGTCTGAAGGTGTAGGTGGCGTTGGTGGCACTGGCAGCGTGTGTGAACCACCAGTTAAAGCATACACTAAAGTACTTATAGCAAAACCCATTGCTGTTAAAACGCTTGCTATTGTGATTCCTTGTTCTCTAAACAATGTTCTTATGCGCTCAGCTAGAGTTGTGTCTTCATACAAAATTCTTTGAATGGTTTCTCTTATTCTGTTTACTTGGGTCCGTAATTGTTCACGATTTACAGACAGTACTTCTAATCTTGTGGCCCTCTCTTGTTCAAGATCTCTTAGTCTCTGTTGTATTCTGTTTTTGACGTCTTGATCTAAGTTGAGGTCGTCTGCATCAGCAAGCTTTTGTTTTTCTCTGTTTATATGTTCGTCTAGCTCGCCCAGTTTAGCAAGATTGTTTATTAGTTCTCCTCTGATGGTTTGTAGTGATTCATTGAGGGCTACTATTTCTCTCATTGGCAGTGGTGGATCATGGATTGTTTTTAATGCTGTTTCTTCTTGGGGTTCAATAAAACTTGTTTCTTGAATTAATTCGTCTGCCGCTCTACTTAGGTCTTTAAGAGGAACAGACTGAACTTGTCTGTCCGTTGGTAAATCTTGCAACGTTTTCTGAAGGTTGGTAATGGCAGATTGTCTTACTTCTGAACTTGAAATAATGTTAAATCGCCTTTGGTCACTAGTACTCAGCCTGCTTTTAATTGTACTCTTTTTTAAAAACTTTGTGGAGTCTGGTCTAGTAGTTAGCTGCACAAAATTTCCTTGATCATTCTTTACAAATAAGTGGTTACCCTCTCGTAATTCAAAGTCATTAGGATCAAGTACTTCAGGTAGATCTTGACCTATACTGTTATAAAATGATCTTATTTTAGATTCTGCCAGTTCACGACGAATTGTTTGTGAACGAGTAGGAACAGCTTCACCCATATCATCACCAGGTTCAAAAACATCATAGTCTTCATCTATGCCTGCCATATTTTTAATAATTAAATTTTATATCTAAGATTTAAAAACAATGGCACAATCATATGGTACAATACTTGATCCGCACAGAAGACTGAAAGAGCCTCTTGGTGTAAAGGGCATTAGGCAGTCTATTGTCATAAGCAATAATCCATCAACAATAGACCAAGATCAAATTTTAACCATTAGATTTCCTAATCTTGGAGCAAATGATGTGATCGTGCCAGGCACGGCAAGGGTTGCATTTAAAATAGACCTTGAATCAGAAGACGATGCCAACAGAACTGTGGTTAATAACTTGGGTAGGGCAATTGTCAAAAAAATTACTATTAAACTAGAAGGCAGAGAAGTGTTATCTCTAAACAATTCAGACATATTTTTAATCTACTGTGATCTCTGGTTAACTGCAAATGAAAGAAGAGATCGTGTATACCAGGGAATACAGGACGACAAAGGTATTAAACATAGAATAGGTGCTGGAGATGCTGCAGAAAACACTAAAGATCAG
>CM060339.1:1044671-1047171 GCA_030674155.1 Stramonita haemastoma | reverse complement strand
CACATGGGAACTGTGTGTAAAAAGGCACATGAGTGCTTATTCCATTATCCTCGATATAAATTAATAAATGAATGAATGAATGAATGAATAAACAAACAAATAGATAGATAAATAAATGTATAAATAAATAAATAATACTTTCAGACATTTAAATGAAATGCTTGAGAAAATATACCTTCTGACAAAAAAGTTTATGGTTAGTTCAAGGAAATGAAACTCAGTAGAACATAACCAAAAACGATCACATCAGCCCGGCATGGCCGTTGGATTTCGTTTCTAAAAGAGCAAATAGAATAGGCTTGCTGCTTTTGAGAAAGTAACGGCACCATGAGCACAATTACAGCTCGTGTATACAGCTTTTATTTTCTGCATCGTCGGATGCAGAAAGAGTAAGCACATAATTTATTTTCTTGTCTTTTTTTCCCACTTTTTGTTACTTTATGTGTTTCTAGAGAAACACCGTCACCACCATGAAGAAAATCCAGGTCTTCATCAACACCTGCCTCAGGAAGATCATCAAGATCCGCTGGCCAGACAAGATCAACAATAAAGAATTATGGCAAAGAACCAGACAACAGCCTGTTGAGAAAGAAATCCTACAGAGACGTTGGCGATGGATAGGACACACCCTACGGAAACCTGTATCCAGCATCACAAGACAGGCTCTCAACTGGAATCCACAAGGAAAAAGGAAGAGAGGGCGGCCTAGAAATACCTGGCGCCGGGATCTGGATGCAGATGCGAAAAAGATGGGCAAGACGTGGGGACAACTGGGAACGCCTAGCCCAGGACCGAGATGCCTGGAGACAGCTGGTTGGCGGCCTATGCCCCAGAAGGGACCACAGGCAGACATGACATGACATGTTACAACAGATTTCTCTGCGTGAAATTCGGGCTGCTCTCGCCGGGGAGAGTGCGTCGCCACAAGTCCAGCGCCTACCCATTTTTTTTTTCTTTTTCCTGCCTACAATCGTATTTGTTTCCCTTTGAGAGTGGCTTTTTTTCTACAGAATTTTGCAAGGGAAAACCCTCTTTTTGCCGTGGTTTCTTTTACGTGCGTTAACCTCTGACGTGTAGCACATAGGATCTCAGCTTCTCGTCTCATCCGAAAGATTAGCACCTATACCAACACTCATTATCTAATGGATAGGGAAAAGTTTTGGGCCCAAACGGGATTTAAACAACCGCACACTCCGACACAGACTTTTCGCTTTCTAGACAGACGCGTTACCTACCTCGCAACCACCGATCCACTAGTTATTCTATTTTATTTCTGATGTCTGAAAAAGGGCACATGTTGACCGATGCACCGTATTTCTCTTGAGATTCCAACATAGAACTAAAGAAAACAAATCAAGAAAATCACTACAGGTGACAAAAACTGGGTAATGCAGTTTAACTGGAAGCAGTAATCGTCTGCTTGGGTCTTCTCAGACGTATCGAAATCCAAAAATCTCATAGCTTTGAGTGGAAAACAGTTCTTGCATATCTAGAGTTTTAGTGTATGTAGGCTACACACCCTGAAACCCCACAATGTTTATGATTTTTTTTTCTCTGGGTGCTGACAACAGTTAGTAGACATGCTACTAAAGGGGGAGGCAGGGTAGCCTAGTAGTTAGAACATTGCATTCGTAATTTGACAACCCGAGTTCGATTTCTGTTTGAGGGGATTTTTCCCCTGGAGTTAACATCAATGCTGACACCACTCTCCCCAAACGTCTTTAGGATGAGATCGTTTGCGATATAAAAGAATAAAATGAAATAAATACAAATGAATTAAAAGATGGCATTCTGTCTTTAACACCACACTGGGCCAAAAGAATACAAGCATTCGAAACAAAAGGCTTTAGACGCCTCCTTGGGATCTCGTGGAGGGATCACAAGACCAACGACTTTGTGCGGGGCCAAGTTACACAGCTGGCAGGCCCCCAGGAACCCCTCCTGTCAATATTAAAGAGGAGGAAGCTGTCTTGGTTTGGGCACGTCACCCGACACAACACGCTGCCCAAGACAGTTCTTCAAGGAACCTTGGAAGGGGACAGATGCAGAGGAATGCAACCCAAGAACTGGATGGACAACATCAAGGAGTGGACCGGGATGGACAGCGCAACGCTGATCCGCAGGGCAGAGGACTGGCCTGGATGGAGAAGAACAACGTTATCGACATCCTCATATCTCCTCTACGACCATTCGGTCAGGAGAATGAGGTGAGGCGAAAAAAATCTGGTCTGTCTGGCTGATAGTTGGCATTGCCCTTCTGTGGGTCATATGACTCACCTGAAAGTCTGCCTCTGAAAATACACATTATCCAAAGTACCAGAAGTAATTAACTAAGTTGGTGAAAATTGTCAGCTTTGAGTTCTCCCAGACACGGGTAGTCAGGCGTCCTAAGGTCGTAGCAGCCTTGCCGATGTGCTTGTTGATCTTGGCATCAAGGGACAGGTTGTCACTGATGATGGATCCCAGATATGTGAACTGGTGTACGACATCGAGCTGGTAG
>CM060339.1:1027171-1039671 GCA_030674155.1 Stramonita haemastoma | reverse complement strand
ATGTGTGTGTGTGTAAGTGTGTTCATGTGTGTGTGCGGTCGTGCGCACGTGTGTGTGTGCGAGTGCATGCGTGTGTGTGCGTGTGCGCGCACATGTGTGTGTGTGTGTGTGTGTGTGTGTGTGTGTGTGTGTGTGTGTGTGTGTGTGTAAGTCTGTGTGTGTGTTGTGTGCATGTGTGTGTGTGTGTGTGTGTGTTGTGTGCATGTGTGTGTGTTTGTGTGTGTGTGTGCAATCATGCACGTGTATGTGTACAAATAAGGTTCTTGACCTCTGCGACAAAAGAAGAGAACTTAAGAAACAAAATTTCACAAGTCAAGAAGCCAACAACAAGTACATGGATAGCCACATAGAAGTTAGGAAAATGATGAGAGAAGCCAAAGAAGCGTGGATAGAAGAACAATGCAACAACATCGAAGCTGGAATGGCCAAGGGAAACAGCAAAACAGCTTATGACACTCTGAAAGCACTAACTAAAACCACACAGCCTAAAGCCTCTGTTATTGAAGACAAAGAAGGAAATCTTTTAACGGAAAACAATGCCATCCTCCAACGCTGGACAGAATACTGTGAGGGATTGTATGACTCCCCACTACACCCAGATACTAACATAGTTTCTGACAAACCCCCTGAACACCAAGATAAAGACCCACCAATACTAAGGTGTGAAGTAGACACAGCTATTAAACGATTGAAGAAGGGGAAGTCCCCTGGAATCGATAACATCCCAGCTGAACTCATAAAAAATAGAGAATGGCCAAAAGAATGGACACAGTCTCTTGTAATACCCCTGCCAAAGAAAGGAAACCTCAAACAATGCCAGAACTACAGAACCATCAGTCTCATAAGTCATCCTAGCAAGATCATGCTGCAGTTAGTTCTCAACAGACTGAAAAACCAACCGGTAAAACATGGCATAAGAACAAGTAGGCTTTAGACCAAAATGCAGCACAATGGAACAAATTTGCAATCTGAGAATTCTGATAGAGAAGCATCTCCAACACCAAAAAGACTTGTACCACAATTTCAAAGACTTCAAAAAGGACTTTGACAGGGTATGGCATGACAGCCTCTGGCAAGTACTCAGGCACTTCAACATTGACAACTGCCTAATTGAAGTTATCAAGGCACTGTACGAGAACGCAAGAAGTGCAGTTTTCATGAACAATCACGTGGGCGAGTTCTTCAAGACCACGGTTGGGGTCCGCCAGGGCTGCCTTCTCTCACCTGTACTCTTCAACCTCTTCCTCGAAAACCTCATAACAGAGACACTGCAAAATCCTCACATGTCCATCTCCAATGGTGGAAGACCCCTTTGCAACCTCAGATTTGCAGATGACATTGACCTCATGGGCAGCAGCAATCAAGAACTGCAAATCCTTACAGACAGTCCAACAGATCGAGTGAGCGCATATGGCATTGAGGTCAGTACAGCGCAAGTAATGACATCACGGAAATAAAGATGGAGAAATACTGGAAGTGGTGAGCCAATTCAAATACTTAGGCTCCATCCTAACAAAAGATGACACATCAAACAATGAAGTGAAAGCTCGCATTGCAACAGCAACATCTGCTCTAGTCAGACTCGAGAGGATCATCAGAAGCAACAACATCAGCTTCTGCATCAAATACCACCTCTACAAATCCCTCGTGATATATATCCTCCTATATGGCTGTGAATCATGGACTCTGACAGCAGAGTTAGAGAGAAGAATCCAAGCATTCGAGAACAAGTGCCACAGAAGACTCCTCAAAATATCATACAAAGAACACAAGACCAATAACTATGTGAAAGAAGAAATCAAAAAGTGTGTGGGCCCCCAAGAGCCTTTGCCCTCCACTATAAGGAGGATAAATCTGATGTGGTTTGGTCACACCACAAGACACAACACCTTAGCAAAAACCATCTTGCAGGGAACAGTCGAGGGCAAGAGAAGAAGAGGCCACCGAAAGAAATCATGGGTTGACAACATCAAAAATTGGACCGCCCAACCCCCTGCAACACCTCCTACTAGCCACACAGGATTGTGAAGCATAGAAAAAGATCTCTGTCGCATCTTCTCTCATGTCCCCCCTACGTCCTTTGGGACATGGGACTGAGTGACTGTGTGGTGTGTACATATGCATGCGTATGTGTCTAGTACATACATACACATGTGCTGTATGCATCTATATGCAGAATACAGATCAATCCTCTGATCAGAAAGTGTTCAGCCACAGTGTTATACTTTTCTCCATCATTTTGACTGGGATATGTGGCTGCCTGAACATTTTTATCATATAGTCCGTTGTATTTAAGATACAAAGACACAGCTGAAGTCACAAATGATCTTTCTGTGTGTTTGTAGTTCAAAGATTTGGCATGGAGTCTAGCTGTAGCCTACAGGGAAATGTTCCTAAACAATATAACATTTATCCTTTTGAGCATATACTTATTTCCTTAATAGATGCATGCCTTTGCATAAATGTGTGTGTGTGTGCGTGTGTGCGCGTATGTGTGTGTGTGTGTGTGTGTGTGTGTGTGTGTGTGTGTGTGTGTGTGTGTGTGTGTGTGTGTGTGTGTTTCTTTCATTTTTTTTTTTTTCTGCACTGAGCAATAAAGAGGGTGTTCCCTGCAGTTTACCGTCATGTTTTTTCCTCCTTTCACAAACAGTGGTTCCTTTAACTGTAATTTGCTTAAATGAACTGATGCAAAACAAAAACATTGTAGTTAGCTGGCCACACAGAAGAATCCCCATACGATTTAACCAGGTACCACCTCCACTACAGAAGGATATGTATATTACATGGTGACATCCTATATTTCAAGTTCAACCAAACCATACCATTGGTGCTTTTAAAAGCTTGTGTAAACTCTCAACTGATATTAAAACAAATAGGTTTTCATCATTGTGCTACTCACGAAAGTATTTTACATGTATTTCTTTTCACATGTGAGCTTTCATGAAAAAGTGTCGGGGGGCTACCTATAATGTAGCAACAACAAGAACAAATGCAGCAGGAATAACACAAATACACACCCACAACCACACAAGCATGCACTACACACACAGACTTACACACACATGCCCGTGGGCACATAAACATCCACAGCCACTGTTACACACACACACACACACACACACACACACACACAAACACACACACACACACACACACACACACACACACACATGTTAACTCACATCTGACAAGCAGCTTCTTCATGACCTTGACATCTGACCTCAGCAGCTGACATCCCACAGGCCCGCTGTCCTCACACTGCACGTGGGGCATGACGTAATCCACGTGACGTAGACCCTGACCTCCTGGGTCAGAGGGGTCAGAGGTCCTCTCTGTGGCATTCAGGGGCTGACCCTGTGACGTCAGCTGGGCCTTTGTTGGGGGAAGACCCTCCATCCAGGAACAGGAGATCTTCACTGTGGAATTCACCTCCACAACAACAGCAGCGCCAGAGGCAGAGGCAGAGTGTACAGCAGAGGCAGAGTGTACAGCAGAGGCAGAGTGTACAGCGGAAGCAGAGTGTACAGCAGAGGCAGAGTGTACAGCAGAGGCAGAGTCCACAGCAGAGGCAGAGGCAGGAGGGCGAGGAGCATGGGCAGGGACTGTGTGGCTGGGTGTGCTGTCCAGGTTCACTGATGTGGGGAGAGTGGCGCTAGGGGCGAGGGCTGTGGTATTGAGGACATCAATGGTGAAAAGGGTGAGCTGTGGTGCTGTGCAGGGGACACACAAGACAAAGGATTGGAAATATTTTTAACCTCTGAAATAGAACAGTTCTCACAAACAAGTAAAAGCCAGCAACCAAACAAACAGAGCATTTTTTTTTTCTTTTCTAAGGAGGATATTTGCCTCTTTACATCTGAAGAAAGTGGTACATAAAAGCCAGCCCAACAATGCATTGAGGAAAGAAAAGTTTGGGTCCCTGGTTGGCATTGTGTGCATACTTTTACTACAGTTTAAATACAACTAGAGCAACTTACAGCATCGTGATTGGGATACTTTTTGCCCTCACATGCCTAAAAAAAAAGCAGGTTATTAATGGCTGAACTCTACTTTGATAATCAAAAAAGCTTTTTCTCTCCTTTTATGTTTCACTTACTCATTCAGATATGTTCCTTGTTAAGCAAATTATGTATGCAAGCGGCACACACACACACACACACACACACACACACACACACACACACACACACACACACACACACACACACACAGGCACAAATATTCATACACATATCTGCAGACAGACAGACAGACAGACAGACAGACAGACACACACACACACACACACACACACACACACACACACACACACACACACACACACACACACACACACACACACACACACACACAGAGTCGTGTTTAACACCTTAGAAGATGTGTGGCCGGTGGTACAGTTTTACCTTTGTAATGTAGTTTCAGATACTCTCCATTCTTTTTAACAAGAATACTCCATTCTTGGCTGTAACGTGTCCCTTGCACGTAGTATGTATTGTTCCTGTCGCAGGCACAGTGTTTGCTATAGATACGGGCAGGTGGACGACATCGTCCTCCCTTGTGGTAAAATCGACATATGGTTCTGGAAGATGTAGCATCATTGACGTGAATTTTGTCAAGAGTGACCATGTCTTTACCACAGACCGAGTTGAACTTGACCCTAAAGGTCACGCTTAGAGCAGAGTTGTTGTTTGTGCTGCTGCTCAGTACGTTGAGGCTCAGGCCTGAAACATACAGGGCATAAGTGATAGTTCGGTTACTGTCTCCTGCAACAAAGCTAGTTTCTTTCTTTTTAATAACAACAGTTAAGAACAATCGCTTTTTAAAGAAAACAAAAAATGCCAAAATATACAAATACCGAGTGTTTTATCTATTTTATCATTGTGCACTATCTATTCCCCTGTGGCATTCCTATCCTACTGTTCCAGCATTGCTCATTCCCACGCTCTACCCAAGCCATTCACATATTCGTCTTGTTGCATCCCCAGGGTCAAGACTTTACAGGAAGCCCATCAATGTCGTGTTCTGACTTCTGAAATGCTGGTGCAGTGAAAGGCTGAGTACCTGAAATGGATAAGTTTAACATCCTCATAACTGAAATGCTTTTAGGTACAGGTTGTTCTTGCATTGTAGTCTACGATAAGTTGTTGTATAGTAGTCTAAGATAAGTTGTTGTTGTATGGTAATCTGGGATAAGTTGTTCTCTATGGTAGTCTAGGATAAGTTGTTCTTGTATGGTAGTCTAGGATAAGTTGGTCTTGATGGTAGTCTAGCATAAGTTGTTCTTGTATGGTAGTCTAGGATACGTTGTTCTTATATGGTAGTCTAGGATAAGTTGTTTTTGCATGGTAATCTAGGATAAGTTGTTCTTGTATGGTAGTCTAGGATAAGTTGTTCTTGTATGGTAGTCTAGGATAAGTTGTTCTTGTATGGTAGTCTAGGATAAGTTGGTCTTGATGGTAGTCTAGGCACTGAGTGTCTGCCAGCTCTTGTTATTCATAATATTTCTCGCTTCACCAAAGACCAATGGAACACTTCAAAAGACAATACCAGCCAGCTATGACCACCCATTGGAAGCTGACATCAGCCTATTGGCCTTAACCTATCCACCTTTATCACAAAATCTGCTGATTCATAGAGAAAAGGGGATTACAGATGAAGCAACAAAAGTCCCAACAAGCCTTGAGATATTGATAGAAGGTCAGCTGTGGCAAAAGCTCCTGAAGTGTGAAGAACATCATTGCCTAAGTGGACAAGTACACTCTAGCTCTGACTATCCTAGATCTCTAATTATGCCCCAAGGCCTACACAAAAGGATCCTGCTGTGGGTGTAGCTGAGGCAACCTAAGACAAAGGATGGCCTCCAGCTCTGGGGCTACAGGCCTAGTGCATGAGCTGTCTTGTCAAGTCCCTGGCCCCATACTCATGGAGACATTTTGACATAAGGTGAGAAAAGAAAGAACTGCCAACCACACCACCAGTGGCTGCTTTAGAGCCAGCTTCAAATAGTTTTAAAATATTTCCAAGCCACATCCACTGGTACACAACAGACAAGACATTGTTTGTTTAAACTACACACTGTGACACCCCCCCCCCCCAAATTGAACACATTCTTACTAGAAAGAAGGGGAGGGGGAAAAGCAGGGGGATTGTAGTTCAATGGTTATAGTGCATTAAGGGCACACTGTAATAATGTAAATCATGGGGGTGATGCTAATACGTCTTTATTATTCACATACATTATGGCCATTCAGTCAGTTTAGGGAATATCTTCATTATTTGCATGGTTTGCTCATGCATTTAACAAAGTGACTGTACAATATTTTATGACCTACGTTCTATTTTATTTAAAATCAAAGCATAACATTTTCATCAGTAATATAAGGCGTCACATACACACCAAAATATTGACAATTTTTGTTTTCCTCCCACAATGTATCAGTAGAGACATCGCAGTGATAGCAAAAATGATATTGTCACTTACATAATGCAAGCATACAGTTACAAAATTCATATGATACTTCATTACTTACATGGTGACTTTGCACATTCACCAAAGTGACAGACGACTATCAGCAATGAAGGCAGAATATAGGCAGCAGTGTGCATGTTCCAGCCTGTAGATCACTCCACAACAATATAATGTGATGGTCTACTGCAGTATTGCTTCCACTCCATCTGACTCAAGTATTTTCTGTGCTACAACATGATGAAGGATTCGAGTAAATAGTAATGAGGATGTTAATTGAAACCATATTCTGTACAACACAGGGATACAAGCAGATGATTGAAAGCATTGTTTTTGTTTGATGTCACCAAAGATGTTGTTTCAGCTGAAACACCCTGTTCACTTGAACACAGGTCCATTGTATAAGACTTCTGGGCTTGTTCACTTATTTCCCTGTGTGAAACAAGCTATGGTGACAAAAGTACTTTGTTACAAGGTTAGTGCAAGAGTAGAGATAATGGGGGTGTTTTAGCATGGTGATAAATCAGTTGTGGTCTGTCTGACGTTTTAAAAGCAGCGACTGTGATCTTTTCATAATGATAATAATAATAATAATAATAATAATAATAATAATAATAATAATAATAATAATAATAATAATAATAATAAATGGAATTTATATAGCGCTATATCTTGCAAAAACAAATCAAAGCGCTTGCATTAAACCAATTCTTGGCATGCAGCCAACAACAATTATTTTTTTTAACGAAATCAATGCACACACAACACACACACACACACACACACACACACACACACACACACACACACACACACACACACACACACACAAAATAAAAACACACATAGAGTATAAACACTTTGGCAGGGCGGTGGACATTTCAGCTGTTGAGAGCAGGGCAGATGATGAAACAGGATAGGAAAGTCTTAGTTTTGAAATAAGTGTGTCTTGAGGCTGGATTTAAATGTGTCATAGGTAGGCTTTTTACAAAGGGAGAGAGGGAGGTTGTTCCAGATCACTGGACCAGAAACAGAGAAAGAGGACCAATGGTGGATTGATTGAATCTAGGTATTTGTAAGCGCAGGGTATCTGCAGCAGAGGGGAGGGAACGAGAAGGAGTGTAGGGTAAAGACATTCACAGAGGTAGGAGGGTGCTGTTTTGTAAAGACATTTATAACAGAGAGTACTGATCTTATAGTTTACTCTCTGTGGCACAGGCAGCCAGTGGAGACATTGCAAGAGAGGAGTAATGTGCTCAGATTTGTTCTTTCTGAGGACCAGTCGATAATAATACAAAAATTTAACATATCAACAAAAAGGAAGTGTTATTCCTTTGGCCCAGTTAATAGGTCATGTTGAAGTTTATACTGAACAGACTGAAGCCACAAGCAGAGAGCATCATTGTTGAGGTACAAGCAGGTTTCAGAGCAGGGGGTAGCCCAACTGAACAGCTATTCAACCTCAGAATACTCAGTGAGCAGTACCTTCTACTCCAAAAAGATATCTATCACGTATTTATTGAATTTAAGAAGGCATTCGACAGGGTGTGGCATGCAGCTTTGTGGGCAACCATGAATTTGTACAGGATCAATGCAAACCTGATCAGAGTCATTAAAGAGCTGATTTTGGTCACCACACTGAATCTCGGGCCCTTTCCTGGCATTTCACAGTGCCCTGATGACCTCGATGGATTTTCTCCAGGCCTTCTGTTTGCATGGAGTATGGAAGAATCAATCTGTTGCCCTTCAATAGAATGCTGTTCCAACTGCTCAGCTCTCTTCTGATTGCAGAATAATCTCTGGCAGAAAGAGAAGTGTCTGCTGTGGGATTGCACACACAGCTGAACAATCTGTATACTGCTGCTTAAGACTTTCAGTTGAAAATGAATATGAACAAAGGTAGCATCATGGTATTTTGGAGGGGAAAAAAAATTTTGGCAGGTCACAAAATATGGTACAATGGTGAAGCAAAGGTTTCTGTTGTAAACTCACATGGATATCTTGAATTTTACTGGACAGCTATACTTCCCTTCAATTCTACCTGTCAAGATTTAGCTTCAAGAGCTAAGAAAGCTGTTCTTGGTATTCTGAGTACCTTATATAAGATTGAAAATATTTCTGTGAAAGTCTTCAGGAAATTCTTTGATACAAAGGTACAATCTATTATACAATACGGGCTGAGAATTTGGGAATGGAAAATATTGTGCCAATAGAAAAGCAACATATATTTGCATTAGAGATATTTCTGGGTGTAAACTGACACACTCTAAATGATATGATCTAGAGAGAACTGAGAGGGTATCCATTGTTTATGATTCTAAGGTAAAATGCATAAATCATTGGATTAAGATAAATCATATGGAGGATAAGTGACTGCCACCCAAAACCTTTAAGATGCTATAAAAACTTGACTGTAAAGGAAATTATAGTTGGGCATCTGAAATACGTACATGTTTGTGTCAGTATGGCTGTGGGTTGTCTGGGACAATCAAGGAGGGGAAAATACATTCAAAAATCCTTTAAGCAAAGACTTGTTGACTGCAGGTGGCAGGATTGGAACACCCATGATTATTCTTAACAGTGATCAATTTTGTGTGTATGCATCATGATTATAAAAAAATGCATTAAAAAGTACAAGCTGGTAGCAATGAACCATTACGTTAGGCAAGTATTATAAAAAAAATTGTCGTGATGTACGAGTTATGGCTGTCTATTAAAAAAAATGTGCAAAAGACAGTTATACCTTGGTTTGTAAACTGGCAACAAAATATAAAACTATTGCTGTTTTGAAATGTCCAAAGCTCAGAGATCTCAGAAAAGAAATAGTCCTGTCTATATACTGCAATTGTCCATCAATGATTAGCTAGCTCAGCTTCTGGGATCCATGAATGAGCAAACGGATTAAAAATGTTGCAGTTTTGCTTACAAATCTTTGGAGGGAATAACATATAATAAGCCTATGGAAATGTTTGGCTAGTTTTTGGTTTTTCATTGCAAAAATGACTTTTTCATATAAAAAAAAACATTGAGTCAATGGCGCTATCCTGTCGTTTTTTGTATGTTTTCCCCCTCCACAATGGGCTGTGGCCTATCTGAAAAAGTCATATGAAGTCTGAAGTCTCTTTTCCTGACTCTCTCTGGCTCTGACTGTTTGTCTGTCTGTCTGTCTGTGTCTGTCTCTCTGTCTCTGTCTCTCTTTCTGTTTGTCTGTCTGTCTGTCTGTCTGTCTGTCTGTCTGTCTGTCTGTCTGTCTGTCTGTCTGTCTCTCTCTCTCTCTCTCTTCTCTCTCTCTCTCTCTCTCTCTCTCTCTCTCTCTCTCTCTCTCTCTCTCTCTCTCTCTGGACGCAAATTTCTAATTCATTCAACCTTCACCAACTAGTTAGTTTACCCACGAGAGTCACACAAAACTCGAGCACAATAATTGATCACATCTACGCAACAAATCCTAAAAACATCATAGAAACATGTGTCCCTGTCTATAACTGCAGCGATCACTACCCAGTATGTACTACATGGTCAAAAAAAGGAACAAAAATTCCCAAACCTGGACATAAAAACATAACATATCGTTCTTTTGCAAAATTTAATGAAAAGCTTTTCCTTCTGGAACTAAGTAACTCGATGCTCTCAGAAACATTCAACATTACTGATCCAGACTTGGCCATCCAGTTTTGGATAAAAACTTTCACTGAAATTTACAATAAACATGCTCCACTTAAAACCATAAGGGTCAAACATGTCCCCAAACCGCCTTGGCTCACAAAAGAACTAGAAGAAGCATGCTATTTTAGAGATTTCTTAAAAAAACATAAATATCATGAAGAGTCAAAAAAATTACGAAATGCCATAAACTCACAGAAACTTCAAGAAAAAAAGAAATATTTCCAAGATTTACTATCTTCCAAACAAAACTAAAAAATCATTTGGAGGACCATTAATCAAATAACAAACAAACAATCATCTTCCAAATCAAATGTAATCAAGGATGTTACTACTGAACAACTCAACAATCACTTCATAAACGTTTCTACTAATGTTGTTAGCAATGACAATTCAAAATCCAACAACCTAAACACATTAAAACAATACTGCCAAGAAAAGCATATTCCCTCAAAACTCCACATACCATTTATTTCTGTTTTTTAGGTCCATAATTACATGATTCACCTCAAACAGTCAAGGACCCAAGGTCTTGATGGAAAAGACAGCAGAATTCTAAAACTTTCAGCGCCAGTTATCACAGACACTCTCACATATATATATATATATATATATATATATATATATATATATATATATATATATATATATATAATATATATATATATATATATATATATATATAACCAATGTCTTGAAAAGAACTACTTTCCCAATGCCTTCAAAACTGCTAAAGTGATCCCCATCTACAAATCTGGTGACACTTCAGATCCCTCAAATTATAGGCCAATCTCTATTATATCCCTTCTTTCAAAACCCCTGGAAAAACATATAAATAAACACTTAGTCAGTCATATAGAAACTAACAACCTACTCCACCCTAATCAGTCAGGATTCAGACAAAATCACTCGTGTCATACTGCACTGACTAGTCTCATAGACAATTGGCTAACAAACATTAATGAAAATAAATTTTGTGGAGTATTATTTGTAGATTTCAAAAAAGCATTTGATACAATTGACCACACACTTCTCGTCAGAAAGCTAGACCTGTACAATATATCATCAAATAGTCTAGAACTACTCGCTTCTTATCTCAAGAACACACAACAGTGTGTTTCAACAACTACATCCACATCCAATCTAAAACCCATTCATTATGGAGTACCACAGGGATCTATCACTCACTCACTCACTCACTCAGTCCCATGTCCCAAAGGACGTAGGGGGGACATGAGAGAAGACGCAACATAGATCTTTTTCCATGCTTCACGATCCTGTGTGGCTAGTAGGAGGTGTTGTAGGGGTTGGGCGGTCCAGTCTTTGATGTTGTCAACCCATGATTTCTTTTGGCCGCCTCTTCTTCTCTTGCCCTCGACTGTTCCTTGCAGGATGGTTTTTGCTAGGGTGTTGTGTCTTGTGGTGTGACCAAACCGCATCAGCTTTCTCCTCTTTATGGTGGAGAGCAAAGGCTCTTGGGGGCCCACACGCTTTTTGATTTCTTCTTTCACATAGTTATTGGTCTTGTGTTCTTTGTATGATATTTTGAGAAGTCTTCTGTGGCACTTGTTCTCGAATGCTTGGATTCTCCTCTCTAACTCTGCTGTCAGAGTCCATGATTCACAGCCATATAGGAGGATAGATATCACGAGGGATTTGTAAAGGTGGTATTTGGTGCCGAAGCTGATGTTGTTGCTTCTGATGATCTTCTCGAGTCTGACTAGAGCAGATGTTGCTGTTGCAATGCGAGCTTTCACTTCATTGTTTGATGTGCCATCTTTTGTTAGGATGGAGCCTAAGTATTTGAATTGGCTCACCTCTTCTAGTGTTTCTCCATTCATCTTTATTTCCGTGATGTCATTACTTGCGCTACTACAGGGATCTATACTAGGACCAATTCTCTTTTCATTATACATAAATGACCTTCCTCTACATATTGCATCCAAATGTGAACTATTTGCTGATGACACAACCATACATACAAGCCATAATGACATTGACTCTCTTGCAACCATATTACAACAAAGCTGTAATGATCTTGTCAAATGGACAGATCTGAACCACATGTCTATTCACCCCCAAAAAACAAAATGCATGCTTATCACCACCAGACAAAAGCGACAGAATTTACCCCATAATCAGTTTCCAATACATATAAAAAAAGGAAGCAATCGAACAAACCTCTCATCACAAAGTTCTAGGAGTGACAATTGATGAAAATCTCAGCTGGTTCTACCACATGTCTCATCTATGCCAATACTTGTCCCAAAGAGTATACCAGTTGACTAAAATTAAACACTTCCTTGACTGCCATTCAAGGAAATTATTCTTTCAAGATTATATATAATCCTCAATAGACTATGCCTCAGCCCTA
>CM060339.1:1009671-1022171 GCA_030674155.1 Stramonita haemastoma | reverse complement strand
TACCTATCTGTGAGGGCAAGGGCTTGATAAAAAAAAAACACGTATGTAAAGGCTTACTCTGTTATCCTTGAAAAAAATCGTTTATTCATTCAATTCATTCATTTCATTTTATTCATTCATATTCATTCATTCATTCATTCTTTCATTCATTCATTCTCTTTCTTTCCTTCTTTTTCTTTCTTTCTTTCTTCTTCTTTCTTTCTTTCTTTCTTTCTTTCTTTCTTTCTTTCTTTCTTCTTTCTTTCTTCTTTCTTTTCTTTCTTTCTTTCTTTCTTTCCATTGGTTCTCTCTGCCTGTCTGTCTGTCTGTCTCTGTCTCTGACTCTGTCTGTTTGTCTATCTGTCTGTCTGTCTGTCTGTCTGTCTGTCTGTCTGTCTGTCTGTCTGTCTGTCTGTCTGTCTGTCTGTCTGTCTGTCTGTCTGTCTTCTCTCTCTCTCTCTCTCTCTCTCTCTCTCTCTCCCCTCTCTCTCTCTCTCTCTCTCTCTCTCTCTCTCTCTTCTTCTTCTTCTGTCTGTCTGTCTGTCTGTCTGTCTGTCTGTCTGTCTGTCTGTCTGTCTGTCTTCTGTCTGTCTCTCTCTCTCTCTCTCTCTCTCTCTCTCTCTCTCTCTCTCTCTCTCTCTCTCTCTCTCTCTCTCTCTCTCTCTCTCTCTCTCTCTCTCTCTCTCTCTCTCTCTCCCCCCCCTCTCTCTCTCTCTCTCTTGCTTGGTGTATATACAAAGGAGGTACCAGATAGACACTATACGTAAAGTACATAGGCGAATAAAGAAAAAAAACACCTCAGTACAAGTAAACCTTTCTGACAGCAAACTAAAACGACTTTTGGATACAAACATTGCATGGATACCATGCAGAGTTGTATCAACCCCACCAAAGAACAAAGCTGAAACAGGTAAGCAGCTCTGTAGTCGGCACACGACACTAATGGAAACGAAGGCGGAATGGCAGATCTTGGGCAGCAATGATTACAGCAGCACCACACTTCTAAACAAAACAATTTTGTTGAATGGCGTTGGAATAAGTCATGTCTTAGACTACTCATTTCTAGCCAAAGTTTGCAAAGCATTATTTCCAATTTTCTGTTGGGTGCATGGTAGTATTCAGGCATATTCTCTATTACATGTTGATGTTGTTTGAAAAGGCCGACCGATTTATATTGTTAGACTACTTCCAGCATACTATTCCAAAGACCCAGTGAAGATAGGAGAAATGACGGCATGTACAATACCGTTCTGCTATCGTTGTGCCTGTCTTTCTAGTTGGTTTGGATGATGGAAGTGTCAATTGTAGCACTAGTGGGGCCGTGCCATTCACAAGGCAATGATACAAAATGACCTTATGATGGACATGTCTTTCATTCAAAGTTGTAATTCCAAATTAGGTATATTTTCGCCATGAAAGGTTCCCCCTGATAGTACCAAGAACAAGTCTAAGGCCAGGGTTGTACTGATTTCACTGTGAATAGAATCTTTGCCTAAGTGCCTGAAAGGCTGTATTGTATCTACGCCCTTACGAAAGCTAAAGTGACGTCGATCCCAGAAATATTCCCTTACGTCTATTCCATTTATAGGACTTTAAAAAAGGCCAGCCGTGTTTCAACAAGCGGCACTTTAGCGCGCAACACTTCTGTGGCAAGAGCTGATCTTACAGGTAGGCTGCTTCTTCCTTGTACAGGTATGTGCATATAGTTCCCCTTGATTCACCAAGGAAAGCAGTATTATGAGACTAGTATAATGTATTTGGACAGTATAGAGAGGGCAATTGCATTTGTGTAGCTCAAAAAAGTTCTCTCTCTCTCTCTCTCTCTCTCTCTCTCTCTCTCTCTCTCTCTCTCTCTCTCTCTCTCTCTCTCTCTCTCTCTCTCTCTCTCCTCTTTGTCTCTCTCTGTCTCTCTGTCTCTGTCTCTATCTGTCTGTCTGTCTGTCTGTCTGTCTGTCTGTCTGTCTGTCTGTCTGTCTGTCTGTCTGTCTGTCTGTCTGTCTGTCTGTCTCTCTCTCTCTCTCTCTCTCTCTCTCTCTCTCTCTCTCTCTCTCTCTCTCTCTCTCTCTCTCTCTCTCTCTCTCTCTTGTAACCAGAGAACTGAATGAAACGGTGCTGGGTTTAAAAAATGAGAAAATCTCGTATGCTTAACTTGAATTCAAAGTGTTTGGTTTGTTATCACACAATTGAGTTCTACCGTCAATTTATACCTCCAGGGTATAGTAACATTTTTGAAAAACTTTTTCATTCTGTAAAAACAAAACAAATACACACACATGTCGATGATGAATACCGTTTTGTGAAAATTTGTGTTAGATTTGAAAATAATTATAGGAGTCGCATTTCTCCAAGAATCTATAGAATTGGTACTCAGAGCCACTGATTCTATCCACAGATATCTTTATCTAAATGATAATGTCCTTCATGCGATCAATAGGAGGAAGAAAGTAATTTGCTAGATATCCTGTGATTCAGTTCTTTTTGGAATATATTCACCTTTGTGTGTGTGTGTGTATATGTATATGTATATACATTTCTCAAATGCCATCAAAACATATACAAGTCTTACTATGTTCACGAGTCTGGTGTGACTTCAGATATCTCAAACTCTAGGCCAGTTGCACCGTATTCATCCATTCAAACCCGTAAGGAAAACATGCAAAGCAAAGACCTAGAATGTCCTTTAGATACCAACTACTTATACTTGCTTTACCCTTCTCAGTCCAGATTTAGACAAAATCTCCCATGTTACACAACATTAATTAATTCTGCATGCAATGGATTCTCAAACAAAAAGTGCAGTAAATATTATGGCGTATCATTGTAGATTTCAAACAAAGTAATACAATAGACCACAAACGTGTCATCAAAAAACTTGGACAAGTAATACCATTTAACACATTTTCCATATTTATTGCTTTCTATCTTCCAAACAGCCAGCAGTATGGCTCAATAAGTACATCCATAATCAGATTAAATTTGATGATCAGGGAGAATGCCAGGGATCCAGTTTTTTTTTCTTCCTTTCAATATCGTAACATATAAACTATTTGCTGATGACACATCCATTCATACAAGCCAAAATACAATTAAATCTCTTTGAAATGCATTACAAAAAGCGCTGATGATCTTGTCAAATGGACTGAATTCAACCATAACGTGTATAAGTGTTCCCAAAGCACATGCAATGGGAATCGGTCGATCGGTGGATGGTGGATCGGTGGTCCAGAGGTAACGCGCCTGCCTACAAAGCGACAAATCCAGGTCAGAGTGTGCGGTGGTTTGAATCCCGTATGGGCCCAAAACTTTCCCCCAATCCATTAGACCATGAGTGGTTGTCTGGGTGCTAGTCTTTCGGATGAGCCGTTAAACCGAGGTGACGGCTATTACACAGCATTATTTAGCGCACGTAATAGAACCCACGGCTACACGAGGGCTCTCCCTGGCAAAATTATGTAGAAAAAGCGACTATGATAGGGAACAAATTACAGTTGCACACGCTAAAAATGATTTAAAAAAATGGGTGGCGCTGCACTTGAGGCGACGCGCTCTCCCTGGGGAGAGCAGCCTGAATTTTACGCAGAGAAATCTGCTATGACATAAAGTGTTATGTGGCGGGGAGCAAGGTGTCGGAGACCTCAGCTTCTCTAGGGGCCAACATATATGGGGCGGTGCCCATCTCCTCTTCCTCGCTACTTTTAGTTCCCTGATCCTAAAGAGGACATATACCATTTTACAGCTGGGCGAACTGGGTGACTGTGCTGAAACCAGTGTGCATTCACGGTCACCCATCCACTAGGTAACTATGCTCAATGCTGCTTAACCTTGCTCAGGGAGAGTGAGTGCTGTGACCACTGAGCTGTCTGGTTCCTGTGTATATACCCCTATGTACCAAATGTCCTATATGGCTCTTCATCTAAGACTTTATAACACGAAATGCCATATCAACAGTTTTGAATATCTTATCCATGGATTTTCTTTAAGAACAGGAGGTTAAGAATGTTTTTAGACTCTTGCATTAAAAAATTGTATGGATATTTGTAATGCTTCCACCACACAAACATGTTACATTGTTGCTATATTTAGTGAGAAACACATTCCGTTTTATCCGACAAAAATAAGGACTATCCTTTCTTGCCCTGACAAAACTTGTATAGGGCCCGGAGTGATCAATATTCCTTAAACCAGGGACAGTGACTAAATACCTTTATAATAAATGCTCCTTTGGATAATAAGCTTTTTTGGCCCTGCTCTACGATGCCTCTTCTAGTAGCCTAAATGATAGCCCTCTTGTAAAGATGATGAACATGTAGTGCTACAGAATCCTCTTCACGCTTTTCATCTCTCTTACAACTCTAACAGTCACTCATTTCTAACAACCCCACATAAGGAGGAACCCAACAGAAAGTGACACAAATATTTTTCAAAGCTAAAACATGTATAACATGATTGATAAGAAAACAAGTAGTGTTGCAGACAGGAAAACAATACAAAAAATGAGTGACACTGCTATGGTGGCCACGCGCTCTACCTGTGGAGAGCAGCCCGAATTTCACGCAGAGAAATCTGTGTCACCTTAAATGGTAAAAAAGTAAATCTCTAGGAACTTTTTAAACATTTTCTTAGAACCCGTGGATTTGAACATATAGTGTTTGGATTTAGAATCAACACAAAGTAACGTTGGAATATAACTAGCGGCAGAGCGAGATTATGATTAAGAGCCATTAATATTGTTAGCAGCTCAGCTGTGAATATTGAATTATGTTTGCCAACATAATAGCTTTTTTCCTATTTTAAGAGATGGTATTACGAAAGCTGAACCTATTACTACCTTGTATATTTAAACACGCACTACCAAATACATGCACACGGACACATGAATACACACACACTCACACACACTAACACCTCCCCCCCCCCCACACACACACACACACGCGCGGGCGCGCACGCACACACACACACACACACACACATACACACACACACACACACACACACACACACACACACACACACAGCACACACACACACACACACACACACACACACACACACAACACACACACACACACACACACACACACACACACACACACACACACACACACACACACACACAAAACACAACACAGCACGCACACACGCACACACGCACACACGCACACACACACACACACACACACACACACACACACACACACACACACACACACAACACAACACAACACAACACAACACAACACAACACAACACAGTACGCACTAACGCACGCACACAGGCATGCGTGCGCGCGCGCACACACACACACACACACACACACACACACACACACACACACACACACACACACACACACTTGCAGGCACATGCACATTCAGGAACTACTTATAAACATTGGATATTTAAGATGAAAAGATGCCTTTAAATTTGGAAGAGAAAGAATGAATAGTTGTCTCATGCCTGATTTTGTTTTAGTATGGGAGAAAGATCCAGCCAGAAGGGGCTTGAAAAGAGAAAGATTGCTTACTGTTTATGGTTTTGTTCGAAAGGTGGACAACAGTAGCTAAAAACGAACATCAGCAAAGGGTGAAGATTACTGGATGAACCACCAAGACAACCAAAGCCATAAACAACGAGGCCACATCATGAGTGGTGATTATTTTGTTTGTTATCTTATTGACAAGCTGTGGTAGATTTACAAGAAACAAATCCCTTTTCCCTGAATGTATGGTCTCTTGTCATATAGAAATTCATCATGATGTCTTGCAGTAGACTTCTGTCTGCAGGGTTATTTCCGTTGACCTTTAGTCTTGTTGGTGTCTTAGATGTCTTAGACATATCATAGATGTCATTTACCAAAAAAATCCACTACATAGGATGCAAGTAAATGTTATTGTTGATGCATATCTATGATACAAAAGATAGAGAGAGGTAGAGAAGTTGTGTAGCACTGCTAGCTGTTCACAGAGCCCCTTTTTCGCACTTTTAGTTCTGCAGCACTGACAGCTGCTAATCCTCTCAACCGCCTGATGGTCCTTTCCTGAAAAGAAAGGAAGGCTGGCTGGCTGTGTGTGTTATCTCTCAGTGCCCTGTTCTGAATTAAAAACCTGTGCCCAGGGCTGTTTTTCCCCTTTTTATCGTTCTGTTTCTGCTATTTCATAGCCTACAGTGCTTGACCTTTTAACATTTTATTTACACATCTTTTTGGTGTGTGTGTGATGACAAACATATGGAGTGTAATTTAGTGCGTTAAGAGCTGTTCCTGAGTCAATGTTGTAAGCAGTTACTGAAAAACTACTCTGTGCATTAATTTTGTCTATGTGGCATAGCTGTTCAGGAAAAAATAAATACTGACTTGAGGTGATCATGTTATACAGACCTGCAGTGCTTTTTGTCAGGGTTTGGGTGCTGTGTATTTCTTTTTTTTTAATCAGTGAGTCATCAAAGTGTAAATAATAATTATGTGGGAGCTGTTTGGCATTAGAGAGGAAGGAGATCAGATCTGAATTATGATGCAAGAGCAGCTCACTGTTGTTTCTTCAAAACTGCACAGGAGAACAGAAAACCACCAAATGAAAAAAAAAAAACCCAAACACGTGAGACATTGCTTGTACATACCTTACAAAGAATGTCTAAAAGCACAGGAAAACGAGATGCAGATACTCAAAGTGTAGTGGACAGCACTAGTGGCAGTTATTGTTTTCAGTCACCCATTTTCTTTATATATAAGAAAGCAAAATGAGCGTTGTTGAATCTATGTGTTTGGTAGGACTGGGCATGTTATCAATCTGTTATCATAGTGCCAGCCAAAGTGCCAAGACATCCTCTCTCTGTATAAACAGCTCTGTGAAACAGACACTAACTTTGCACTGGCCACTGGCCCAGCAGTCAGCGGCTGGTGGATTGTTTACAGTGGAGTACTTAGCACATGTCTACAGCTGCCAGGATTAAAGTATAGGGCAAGAAAGGTAGACACCATGCATGGGCATAGCCTGTAGTGCATGGCCCTGGGTGTTCTTGTTCAAATTTATTTGACTGTTCCAAAGCAGGGCAGTTGGAAAATGAGGAATTTTTCATGGCGTTTATTTGTAAATTAATCAGTTTAGTTTTATCTGCCACAGCAGATAGACATAGAAACTGAACTTATATGTGTTTGTTATCATTATAGTCTGCATTTAATTATCTTTCTAACGACAGGGCTTGCGGCTTTTTTCATGTTAGGCATGAACTATCAGTAGGTCTTTTGTACAGGAAGTCACCCCCCCCCCCCTCACAGCCTTCCCTGTCTGCAGTAGTTGCTATACAACCCTCCTTTACCTGCTGTGATATTTATAACTCCCCGCTGCTGGCAGCAGGTCATGAACTCTGAGCCAGGCACTACAAGTAAGGGTAGTAGGAACAGCAGTGGTAGATACATAATATGTCTGCCAGTCTGTCTGTATGTCTGTTGGCTGTAAGTTTGTCTGTCCACTTGCATAACTTGGAGGCACTTCACGTGTACCAGAGAAAGATGAGCAAAGCTTCACTTCAAATAATCAATCCATGACAGTTCAAGCAAAACTGCCATTGGCTTTTGTGTTTGGCAGGTGTCATTGTGCTAGGATTGTATTCGCCTTATCTGTGAAACCCATAGACGGTAGAATTGCCAGACACGTGTTGTATGGAGAGCTCTCCAGTGGCAAGCTGATTTAAAGATGTTTGTAAAGACATGCAAAAGCTTTTAAATGGTTTGACTTCCACTCAGCTTACCGTTGAGGCAAGGTGTGTTTTGGAGAGCACGCAAGTAAAGGCAGCATCCAAGTGTAAATAGTAGTGATGTGAGTCCTTTCCTTGCCTTCTGGTAGGTGGGCACAGTGCATCGCATATTTAGTAACAAAGAATGCTGAATGTTTGGGTGCTTGGTGTTCCCATTAATTGACACTTCGTGGCAACATTATTAAAAGAGAAATGAGCAGCGCCTTTTCAAAGGACTTTGGGGGAGGAGGCAGCAGTGAAAAAAGAAAATCTTCATCATCATCAACAAGCAATTTGTGTGCCAGTCCAAATGATTTCAAAAGTAGAAAACTTAGTAAACTGTGAAAACATAAACTATAAAGAGAAGTTAGCGGAAGTGAAAGTTATGTTTCAGATTTGGGCAAAGCAAACCATTACTCCAATAGGAAGAGTTGCAGTGTTAAAATCTCCTATTCTGTCAAAGTTAATCCATCTCTGGATTCTGCCACCAGATCCACCTGACCAGTTTATGCTTTCAGTTTTTCTGGAACAGAAAAAAATGATAAAACTAATAGAAAATAGCAGTTAAAACAGTTGAATAAGGTGGATTCAACATTCCAGATATTGGAAAATACATGTTTTGGTTCAAAGTTTTTCGGGATAAAAAAACAAAAACATTTAAGGTAACAGAGCACAAGTGGAAAAATATTGCTGAAGAAACCTATCAATTTCTTGAAAACCTGGAATGCTGTGGGCCAGAATTGATCCTAAATTATAAAATATTAACCCTTTTTGGGTTCATGTATTTAAATCATATAGAGTATTTTGTTCACATATCGTACCACATAACCAGTGCGAGCTTCTTGAGGAGCCAGTCTTCTATAATGAAAATGTTAAAGTAGTAAATACCAAAATTAAACACGATAAAATGATAAAGAAATGGATATATTCTATAAAACACTTTATTAAAGAAAATGGGGAATTCAAAAGATACCAAGAATTCTTACATGATACAAGCTTTTGTGTTGACTTTATCACCTACAATGTATGGATATCTGCCATAAAACAATAGTAAGAAAAACAGGAATTCACATAGATGATAAAACTAGTCAACATGGAGGTATATTTTGTGCAACAAAATGTATATTGGGTGTATATAAAGGAGCAAAAAAGTATTATGAACTCTTAACATCAGATAGCAATAAACCAGCGTTCGAAATAGGAAGAAAAAAATACATGTTTGTATACACTGGGTAAAGTATTCAGCAAAATACATAGAACCAGGATATACAATTAAAATCCCTACAAATCAGAATCATACATAGAATAATTGCCACTAACATGATTCTTCAAGCTATAGGTATCACAGATACTGTGCATTGTTTGCTTTGTCAGAAAGAGCGAGACTCTATTGAACACTTTTTTTTTAATGGAACTGTGACTTTGTTCGTTCTTTTTGGAATGCTGTTGAACACTTGTTAAATGAAATAAAAAGTCATAATATTGACTCTTTTAAGATGTCACGAGAACTGATAATTTGGGGGTTAATCAGTATATGGAAACAAATAATACACTGGATTTTATTATGTTTGCTAAACTACAAATATCTCAATGTAAAATGGCTAAAAAAGTTCCAATTATTTTTGTATTTTAAAACTAACTTAAACATAGATATGCAATAGAAAAGTTTAATGCAAGAATAAGTAGTAAATTGGCAGACCTTCATAATGCTTGGAGTGCATTTAAACCAATATTGTACTCGAAACTGGTAAGACGCAAGTATGAGAAAATCCGAAAAACCTATGAGAATATCGGAAACTAAATAGAGTATTTTTCATTGCTTTGATACCCATCTATATTGCAAAGTCTGTGCACATGCATTGTATACACGATCGCTGATTGCTGAATGTTTTATGGCTTTTATGTTCCTATGTGTGTAAATCTTGTATCATTATGATATGTAAAAGAAAGTTTTTTAAATGACTATCAATAGATGAAAGACCTTTTCCTTGATAATTCAATAATAATAATAATAATAATAATAATAATAATAATAATAATAATAATAATAATAATACAAATGATAATAATGATAATACATGGACTTTACATAGCGCTATATCTTGCAAAAACAAATCAAAGGGCTCGCATTCGACCTATACAACACACAAGCAATCAATGGCGATTAACAGTTTTATCAAATGTGAATGCACACACACATGCACGCACGTGCAATCGCACGCACGCACGCGCACGCGCGCGCACACACACACACACACACACACACACACACAACAGTTCATAACATCAGTTGCTGAGGTTATATATTCTTCCCCAGTAAGATCTCTTCTGTAGTTATATATATGTAAATATATATATATATATATATATATATATATATATATATATATATATATATCTATATCTGAGAGAGAGAGAGAGAGAGAGAGAGAGAGAGGAGAGAGAGAGAGAGAGAGAGAGAGAGAGAGAGAGAGAGAGAGAGAGAGAGAGAGAGGAGAGAATGCGGGTGTGTCTATATCACCAAGTAGTGAAGGACATTAAACAAAACAAAACAAAAACAAACAAACACACACACACACACACACACACACACACACACACACACACACACACCACACACACACGCACGCGCGCGCGCGCGCGCGCGCACACACACTTCTGCTGGAGTCATGAACTGAACATCAGGGAAAGAATCTATAGCCTGCAGCACATTACTGATGAAACTGTTTACACAAGAACTGCCAACAGGCTGTACCCCAAAACACTGGCTGCTTTTAAGTCACTCATTCTGACAGGCTGTGTCCTTTCTGCATCAGCCTGCCCAGTCACAACAGCCACTGCCTCAGTGCTACTTGATCTCAGCTTTTAGATGCATGCCCATGGCTGTACCTGACCAATGGACACCTGCAGATTCTTGTAAACTGCACATAATTTGCTATTAACTTCAAATCCCTGCAACGTTTGTCAGCTTATTCTTAGTTCTTGATGGACTTGTCATGTTGTAAAGATATATGCATAATTGATAGAAATGTCATGTAATAAATGTTAACTCATTTGTTTATGTCATTTGTTCAGGTGTCTTCTTGTTCCTGATTGCGCTGTCAATGATGTCCTGTGTGGCATGTGACAGCAGGGGGATGACAGTCACAGTTCGCAATGGAGAGGCAGTTTTGGACTGTCCCTTCAATGTTGACATCACAAAAACAAAACACAGCTTAATCATAAAGTATTTTGACTCCCACAATACCGATAATAATAAAGGTAAGTGAAAGTGTAAAAAGTAGGTTAAGTAAGTATATGATGATGGTGACGATTATGATGGTAATGGTGGTGATGATGGTGATGATGATGATGATGATGATGATGATGATGATGATGATGATGATGATGATGATTTATATACTAAATTTCTGAATAAAAATTATCACTTTTGTAATTGGTAACATTCTTTGTATACATGTGGGTTAATAGCTATAAAATGGATGAAGAACATAATGAGAAATGCATTATGTCACTTTTGTCATTGTTACTGTTGATGTTATGTTTTTTTTTTTTTTTTGTTCTTGTCTGTTCTTGTTCTTGTTCTTGTTCTTTTTTCTTTTCTTTCTTTTCTTCTTCTTCTTTTCTTTCTTCTTTCTTCTTTCTTCTTTCCTTTTTGCAATATTTGCTCATTGCATTCCTCTTCTTTGCATTCTTCTTCTTTGCATTCTTTGCATTCTTCTTTGCATTATGTGTATGTATATATGTGCAGTGATATAGGATTCTTACTATGCATTCAATAAAATTGATGCTTTGTGCTGGTAGCCATCCTAATTCTAAATTCACATTAAAACTGACTACCCAGTTTTTACACTTTTCTCAATTGCTTTCCTTATTGCCATTGTTATGAGTGTATATATATTCTTCTTTACTTTAGTGATTAAAAAAAAAATGTTTGTGAATATATAATAAGTACATATGTCTTTTTCAGCCAATGGTCTAATACATTGTATTCATTGGTGTGTGTGCGTGTGTATGTGTGTGTGCGCGCTTGCGTGCGTGCGTGTGTGCGTGTGTACGTATCGTGCGTATCGTGTGTGCATTGTGCAAGTGTGTGTTTGTAATATTTTTATATGACTTTATCTCAATATGTTTCAATCAATATGAAATGATTCTATCCTGTGTCTTTTAGAATTGCGATTCGCATCAAAACGCCTGTCAGTATTCTAGTTGCCATTCAGGAATAAATAATGTGCTTTTGACTTGACTTGACTCCGACTTGTACAATGCTTTTACAAAATAACAAACTTTAGACATGATAATACAAATGCCCCAAAATGATAAGAGTCTTCAATTGTTGCAGGTATGTAGCATTTGAAAAATGATCGTAGGCTTTTCTTGAAAAAAATACTATTGCAAGGGAATCATTGCTCTTGTAAACTGGTGTTTTACTTGTGGTCATATAAAAATACTTTTCCTTATATATATATATATATATATATATATATATATATATATATATATATATATATATATATATATATATATATATATATATATATATACTTATATTAGGCACACATCAGTGTCGGAAGACTATGGAGTTGCACTCTAGTCTTTAGAGCGAAAGCCTGGGCAAGTATGTATAGAGGGCAATCTGTTACCCATACAGCAGACCCCCCACCCACCCACCCACCCCCTCTTCACGGCACTGGAATTATCCATTGGAAAGGCAATGACCTATATGAATGGTTCCAGTAACGTTGCATGAGCCACCAGAACGTTGCCATATACCTACAGCCCCGAGG
>CM060339.1:997171-1007171 GCA_030674155.1 Stramonita haemastoma | reverse complement strand
TACAAGCTCTTGTTTTGTGATGACATACAAAAACTGTTGACTCAGTCCACATAACTTTGGGCAGTAATAACAATTTTCAGGCATGTGCAGCATGTTTTCAGATATATGCAGCATGTTGATAGTTTAAAGAAAACGTACAACAATAGCAATCAAAAGGTTTAGGTGGTACAATAGTTGGGATAAAATATGCAACCCATAATTCATTCAAATCAAAAGGTACCAAAGAAGAACTGGGTGTCTACACACTAGATGTAGCTGCATATATACGGGGACTGGATGTAAAAAAAGCACGAGTGCTTATCCCATTATCCTCAAAATAAAAGAATAAATAAAATATTATATTTTGAAACTTAAATGTTACAGATTGAGTTAAAAAATATTTAACGGATCTAAATCAATGAAACTTATTTGCCACTTCTTAAATGACATTTAGATTAACGACAACAATGACGAATGTATGTTACTTAAGTGACGAAGAAAAAGAATAAGTATCCTGACTATTTTTATGTATATACTTAAATCTTTGTGCAGACCAGAAAGGCAACGCATGAGAGTGATAAACATACACTAGCATATGTAACTGTAGATGTGAAAAAAAATCAAAAGATTGCTTCAGTCTTTTTATCCGCTGCTGGAAAGACGTGAGTGGAACAGTTAAATCTCACAAAATAAAAAGAAGAATCTTAAACAGATGAATACGTTATTTGTCTTCAGACAGATAGCATCTGTTGTAAACAACTTTCTTTTAAAGTGATTAATCATCTTATTTGTTGCCATCTTTTGGGATTTATGCAAGAGTTTGATATTAACCCTTAGAATACTTCAGTAGTTGGTTAAAAACTGCTCTTCAATAAACACCACTTGTCTCTGCTTTTGGGCTGTTTTGATCGGCTGTCAGGATCTAAAGCAGATGTCCATGGCTCGATACAGTGACTTTGCTTTTTCAAATTTCATTTTCTTAGTATTATTTTACTTCCATTTATATAGACAATGCCTGGCAAGATGTTTGTTAAGAGGCTGTCAGGCTTGACCGCATCACTTTAGCCTGGGTTAATGAGGCATGGCGATTCAGGGTCACCAACAGAAAATAACACATGGACATGAAGGAGAGAGGGAGAGAGAGAGAGAGAGAGAGAGAGAGAGAGAGAGAGAGAGAGAGAGAGAGAGAGAGAGAGAGAGAGAGAGAGAGAGAGAGAACTCGGAACTCGGAAATTTAATTGATATAGGCCATTGCCCCAATCAAATACAAAACAGTAATGAAAGTAAACAAAATACATTCACACATGGGGTGCGTTGTATCGAATATTCAAAACAAATATTAGCATAACACAAGCGCGATCAAGACGTTGTTTGAGAAAGTTGATTTTTCCTTAGCTCAAAGGCAAATGCAATGTACTTGGAGAGCTCTATGATGTTTTCAGCACCAAATGGGTTAATGGCTAACCTTACAAGTGGAAAGTGAACATTTTGAATGTGGGGTAGATAGTTATACCTTAAAGAGTTATACATTGGACACTTGAATAAAAAGTGGTGTTCATTTTCAATCGAGTCAGGACAAAAATAACAATTTTTCTTATTTGCATCTTTACAGTATCGGTATCTGTGGCTGTTGATAGGGGATACTCCACATCTAAACCTGGCAAGGGCACATTTATACATGCTAGTATATATAACATCCAAATATTTTTCTCTTTCTAGGCAACTCTTAAAACTGCTACACAATGAAAATCTGTCACTGACATTCAAGTGTTCATTCCATCTCTGGCAGAAGCAGTCACGAAGACGATTTCTAAACTCTTTTTTAAACCATGTTTCATGCCCACATCCAAACAACCACACATGCCCAAAACCATTCTGACACAGCAACGACTTAATATGTGTGACCCACGTTACTTTCCCACGTTCGTGTAGATCAAGCAACATATTATAAGATTTCTTGGAGTACAGTGTATCAGCCTGCTTCAAGAGCCTGAACCAATAAGTGAGACACTTCACTGCAGATACAATAAACAGTGGATAGCGACCGAGTTCGCCATACACTATGTCGTTTGGTGTCTGGGTAGGGACATTAAGAACTTTTTTGCATGCAAACAAGTGAATACGTTCTACTTTTTCGTAATGTTTATACCCCCATATTTCTGATGAATATAGCAAACTTGGTACTATCTGCGTATCAAAAAGCTTAAAGAAAATTTGTGTTGAACTAGTGTCTAATCTTTTCATAGTTTTTAGTAGTTCAAAAGTACCTTTCTTTGCTTTCGAAGCGAAACTGTCAATAGCATCTGTAAAACTTAACCGAGTTGAGAAAGTAAGGCCCAGGTATTTGTAGCTGTTCACAACTTCCAATTTATTTCCACCATACCACCAAGATTCTCTCTTTGCAACATGTCCCCCCTTTCGAAAAATAATTATTTTGCTCTTCTGTATATTCACTTTTAGCTTCAGCCGTTCAGCAGAAGCGTACATTAAGTTCACTTAGTTTTGTAATCCAGTAACAGTGGATGCAATCAAAGTAAGGTCATCTGCAAATAACAATATAAAGATTTCAGTATCAGTTGGTGACAACCGTAAGCCATGCTTACCTCCTGTAATTATGTCATTCGCCAATTCATTTACAAACAAAGAAAAAAGAATAGGAGACGCCAAACATCTCTGCCGAAGTCCCTGAAAACAGCTGAAATAACCAGTGAGATTACCATCGCATCTTATACATGCCTTTACTGATGCGTGCATGGATCTTAGAACATTTATCATACGCCTGCTAACTCCAGCACGAAACAAAACAGACCAGAGAATTGAATGATTTACTGTATCGAACATCCTCTGAAAATCAATAAAGGCCACAAAGAGTTTAGCGCTTTTTATAAAACATTTTTCGATCATTGCGTTAAGTGTGAAAATGTGGTCTACTGTTGGGCGTTTCTTACGGAAACCAGCCTGTGCATCTGTAATGACCAAATTATGCTCCGACCACGTCGTGAGCCTCTTGTTAATGATGTGCACGTATACTTTGCTCAGAACGCTTAATAAAGAGATAGCTCGATGATTGTTCGGATCTTCCTTGTCTCCTTTTTTACTTAAAGGTACGATTATTGCTTTCGTCCATTCTACGGGGAAAAGAGCATTAGAAAACAAAGTGTTGAAATATTTTTGTAGAAAAGGCAGAATAGCATCCTCAGCCGATTTTAATATCTCTCCTAAAATTTCATCCGGTCCAGATGCTTTACCTGCTTTCAGGTTTTTCAACGCTGCTTTAATTTCACCCTGACTTATCTCCCCATCAAGTATGTCATCGTAATCGTTGTTAACTGTCGGAATCTCCGAGTCATAGTCGGATTGCGTGCAGTCTGAATGCTCGGTAGTACCGTTAAGCACTTGTTTGAAGCGCTCGATCCATTCATGGTCCCTGATAGAATTAGACACATACGATCTAGGTTTATTTTTACGTACCTCTTCCCAGAATTCTCGCGGACAATGAAGCGAGTTCAAAAGAGCATCCAGGCGGCTTTTCTTGTACATGTTTTGTTTAACACGCAGCAATTGTTTGTACTGTTTTCTGATGGTTTGGTAGGCAGTTACGTCTTCTGTTGTTTTAGTTCTAAATTTGCGTAGTGCTCGTCTGGCTTTAGTTTTTTAGAACATGACACTCATGGTCAAACCATGGTGATTTTTTGTAGACTTTTTTCCCAACAACATATGCTTTTTTCATACAGTTGGCTGCTTCCAGCAAAGCCTTTGTAAAAACATCAAGCGAGGTATTGATGTTGTTTGCAATTTCGAGTGACGCAAGAGTTAATTTATGTACAAAATTGGTGGAGGAGATATTTTGTTTGAACAAGTCACTCAAGCTTGCGTCCATACAAACTTATCCCGTACATTAACGTCATTTTGTTTACTTTTGTCAGTATTGACAACAGACTCGGGACAGGATAAGATTGTTTGCAATGGCATATGGTCAGAATCAACCCTGTCTTCTACTTTTAATTCAACAAATAAGGAAGCAAGAGATTGTGAAGTAACAAAATAATCAATCACACTGTTCCCATGTGTAGAGATGTAAGTGTAAGCCCCATCTCTATCCCCATTTGTGCAACCATTCAATATGTACAAGTCAAGACACACACACATTTCCAAAAACCTTTTCCCAAAATCGTTTATGGTCTTATCCAGAGAGGATCTGGACTCCACCAGGAGATCCTGGTCATGGAGGGGGTCATCAACATACAGCTGCCCGCTTTGAAAGGGGGGCTGACATTCGCCAGTTCTGGAATTAAAATCACTGCACATTATGACGTCATAGTTGTTGACATTTCCACATAAATCACAAATACAACTTTCTAGTTCATCAATATGGCAACGAGTGTTGCGTTCATTATAAAATACAGAAAATGCAGGTGGATTATAGACAGAAACAAAAAGAATGTCCTTTTCCCACCCTAGTAATTCCTTTGCTATCTTTAGCACTACAACATTCTCTGTAGCCACACTGATCTGCTGTACAAACTGCTTCAGTCTCTTATGAACAAGGACAAGCACACCACCAGCTCGGCAGCCAAACTTTGATAATTTAGTTGCCGGGAATTGAAGCTTAATGTAGTCTGGAAAATGATGTGTTAAATCAAAAGAGTAATCAATAAATGTTTCTACAAGGGTCACAAAATCGAAATTTTCCACAAACGTTTTCCACCCCCATCCCCCAGCAGTTTACTTAACCCACACACATTGTAGGACAGAAAGGACAGGTTCATACACCTGAAGGACGGACTATCCTGAGGCAGGCCACACCCCTATCTGGTGGTAGTGCCGGGCACACCACTGGTGCCGGGCTGTGAGACGTCCATAGGAACTGATCTGTCAGTTCTGTAGGGTTTCCGTTTACCCCCCTGTCGTGTGTTGCGCTGTCTGTCCGAGGGTTGATTTGACTGCTGGCTGTTTGCAAGTTGATGTTGGCTTGATGGGGATGACGCACAGCGTCAAGTACCAATCAAACCCACGGGGCGTCACTGGCACCGTTTTCTTTGTCGGCGCCTTTCTGACGGTGTTGTCTGACAGGTCAAACGTGTAGATGGCGTCATCCGTCTTCAGCTTGTCAAAATTGCGGAAGGCCTTTTTTCCATCACTCTTCAAGGTATTCTGAAGTGATACCAGTCCCTGTCTTTTGCGTCGAACTGCCTGTGAGAAATCTTCCCGCATGGTGATGTTTGTCCCTTTCAGTTTGCTGCCACAGCTCAGGACACGCTGCTTGTCTTTGAAAAGTCGAAAAGCAACGATGACCGCCTTTCCCACCCGGTGTGCGCGGTCGATGACGATGCTGTCCTTGATCCCCATGGTGTTGTGGATGATGTCCCCCACCTTTCTCTCGCAGTCCTCCCAGGTTTCCCGGACTGCCGTAGGGATGCCCCAAAACAGCAGATTACACCTCCTGCTTCTGTTTTCAGCCATGTCCAACTTCTCCTCCAGGTCAGCAACTCGGGAATGAAGTTTTTCATTTTCTGTTTCAACCACTTCACATTTGTTGAACAGTTCATCCACATCAGCTTGCAGTATGTCCTGCTGGTGGGAAACTTCATCAAGTCGGGAGCTGATTTTTTCATCAAGTCTGTGGAGCTGGTCTCCCAGAGAGGATTCAAGCCTGGTTTGCGATGTTTCCACCCGTGTCATGGTTGCTGTCAAAGACTGCAGTGTTTTTTGTAACTCTGCAAAATTGCAGTTTCCATCAGTCAGAGTCTGGCTGGAATGATTTCCGTTTTGCGCTCCTGTATTGTGATTTGCACTGTCACTGTGTACAGTGTCAGGGCCAGGGTTAGGTTCAACACAGCCGATCAACAGCAAGATGAGTAGAGTGGCCAGTGTCAACTTTACAGCAACACTGTCAGCATGCAGGCGTTTGATTCGTTTTCTTGCGATTTCTGCTTTTCTGGACAAAAGTTTGCACAAAATTGCGGAAAATCTGCCGATAGATGCTGGATAGGTATCGAGTGCACACGTCATGGTGTTTTTAAAGTCTAATTAACACTGGATAATTAACAATTTAATTAATATACAGAGAGCGATGTGAAAATGCGTCCGACCTGTTCAGTGAACATTTTTCACCCCCGAGAGAGAGAGAGAGAGAGAGAGAGAGAGAGAGAGAGAGAGAGAGAGAGAGAGAGAGAGAGAGAGAGAGAGAATGGGGGTCTAGGTCAAGAGCAATGCCACTGCATCAGACTGAATAGTCAATGATCTCACTATATCTCAGCAAGTATAATTCCAGTGAAAACAGGGAGAGGGTGCAGCACAAACAAATCAGAGGGGAAGGCAGAGTTGGGCGGGGCAACTGGAAACGAAATAAACGTATCATTGTTAAACAGTGGAGTGTGTCTTGAGATGTCCATGTAGTAATGTAATCACAGAATGATCAAGCAAGATGTAGATTCAGCTGTAAATATGCAAAGGGACAGTGGGACAGGGCAAAGGTTGGTCAAATAATTATTGATGTAAAACATGTGACAAAGCAGACACTGAAATGTTGCTGAGCTTTAAAATTTCATGTTGTCTTTAGACATCACAAGTTCTTAGCATAGGATCCTAAAACCTGTTTTTATTAGACAAAATTCTCTATAAAAGTATTATCTTTATTACCAGTTCTTGAAACTCAACTCAGCTCAACTGTGCCCATCGCCACTGTCGTCAATAGGAGCTCCACACAATGCCACTCTGTCTCTGCTGAGTTCTACGATTTTCTGTAGCCCTCCCAGACCACTGACCTCAGTGATGTTGGCAATGTAGGAGGTTGGTGGTCTGCCTCTTTTCCTTCTGCCCTCAACCTTACCTTGGAGAACTGTCATCATCAGACTTATCTGTGTGTTTCTGTTTGTGTGACCAACGTAGACTGACGTATCTCAGTCTACGCTTCTTCATTAAGCCAACATTTGTCCTTGCACTGAATGTTCATCAAGAAGACTTCATCAGTTCTTCGGCCTGACCTTTTAACTTCTGGAAGTCACTTGGGGAACCGATTGTCAGCTGTGTTTATTTGTCTCGTTCTGATGTTAATTGTGTCCTGGCTTCTGACCCATACAGTGGCACAGGCCTATAAGTTATTAATTTGAGATAATTATTAATTTAGGTATTCCTCTGTCTTTCCAAATGTTGTTCAACTAAACCATCCATTGCTTGGCAATACCAATTCTAGCTTTGACGTCTTGTAGACAGGAGCCATTATTCTCTTTTACATAGCCTACATATTTGAATTTCTAACATACTGCAGATCAGTTTCATAGCTTTCGATAGTCCAAGGGGTGTTTGTACCATTAATGGACATCACATAGGGCTTTTTGTAATTTTTTTTGATTGATTGATTAATTGATTGATATTATTTATTTATTTAATTCTTTATTCATTTATTCTTTTTTATCGAGGATAGTAGAGTAAGCACTCATGTGATGTTTTACATTTAGTCCCCGTGCGTATGCAGTTCTGTAAAGTTAGTCATCTGTTCCTACTTGAACACAATCTCCTACTCTTAGGAAAAGCAGAACAGGAGTTAATGTGTGCACAAGAATTTCTGCGTGCGTTCGCACACGAGGCCTTGGTTTATAGTATCATCGGAAGAACTTGTGGGGAGAGTGGAGTCAGCATTCATGTTTATTCCAGAGGAAAAATCCCTTGAACGGGAATTGAACCGGGATAGTCAGATTGCGAGCGCAATGTTCTGACCACTACTCTATCCCGTCCCTACTGAGTTGCCCTCTGAAATGATTCTGCTTATGCTTGTTATACCATGATCTATGCGTGCTGTATCATTAGCCTACCTAACGTTACTGATGTTTCTGTCTCCTGTACGACTACCCATGAGATCTGTGTAACCATTTCTCATGATCATTTCTGCTAACATGCTAAAAAAATCCAGGGATAATGTGCAACCTTGACAGGCTTCTTGTCTTCATACCAAAGAACTCACGGTGCTCGCCATTAAAATAATAGATTAGCTGTTTTGTGATCTGAATAGAGATGTGTTATGATCGAGACAATATGCTTTGGAAATTCTGTTTTTAACATTGCGATAAACAGATGGTGATGTTTGACACTGTCAAAAGCCTTACTGTAGTCGATAAAAGTTATCAATGCCTCATCTTCAGTGTTTCATATTTTCTTTAATACCTCGTGAAGTTAAAAAAACCAGGTCTATTATTTCTTTTCCGCGTCTCTATTCTGGGTGACAATCAAATATCGGGTTTCTTTCTTTATTTTTTGTTTATTCTGTTCAGGCAAATAATGAGAAACATATTTGCTTATGTGGCCCATCAAGGCAATTCCCCTGTACCTGACATGTCCCTACTTTGGAAGAGCTTTACAAATTCTTGATGTTTGCACTTGAGGGCCTTTACCAGAATGTAAGGGAGTCATTCTTTAAGATGCTATATTTACATTGTCTTCAAATTCAAATTCCAAATGCTTAAAAAAAATGTGTATGTGTGTGTTTATTTCTTTTAACTTTATTCATTTACTTTTCTTCTTTTATTTTGAGGATAATGGAATAAACATTTGTGCGATTTTTTTACATCCAGTCCCTGTGCATATGCAGTTTTGTAAATCATGTCATCTGTTCCCACCGGCACATGATGGCCTACTCTTACGAAAAGTGGAACAGGATTTAACGTGTGCGCAAGATGTTCTGCATGCGTTCGCAAGTGTGACCTTGGTTTATAGTCTCATCCGAGGGACTTTTTGAGGAGAGTAGAGTCAGCACTGGTTTTAACTCCAGGGGGAAAAATCTCTCAACAAAAATCAAACCCATGTCGTCACATTGCAAGCGCAATCTTCTGACCACTAGGCAATCCCATCCCCCGTGTGTGTGTGTGGTGTGTGTGTGTGTGTGTGTGTGTGTGTGTGTGTGTGTGTGTGTGTGTGTGTGTGTGTGTGTGTGATCAAAGTTGAGGGTAATATGACAGTTCCCAGCATTATTTTTTTTGCAGACTTTCCAAAAGACATCCATACAACGGGCGGTCCTTCCACTGATGTTAATCGGGAATCTCAATCACCAGAGGACACTGGTAATTTCATAATCTGGAAAGCTGTATTTTGAGAATATAATAATGGCAAGGTAAGTATGTATTATTCTGTTGTTGATGCAGGAATGCAAAAGAAAATGAATACCTGAATAGCATTTTGAAAAAAAATAGGAGATAGTAAAAAATATTTCTCATTGTAATCTTCACATTTGAACAGGGAAACTATCCCCCATGATGATAGCTACTAGGTTGGTGTTCCAGAACCTAGGTGGTCGTAGGGGAGCAAGGAGTCAGAGACCTCAGCTTCTCTAGCTAGGGCCAGCATTCAATCTCAACTGGGTGATGGCAGCACGGAAACAGTATGTCTCTATATAAAGGTAAAAGGTAAAGGTGTCCCATAACCTGTATGGTCGTAGGGGAGCGAGGTGTCAAAGACCTCAGCTTCTCTAGGGGGCCAGCATATTGAGGGCGGCGCCCATCTCCTCTCCCTTGCTGCTTTACCTTCTCTGACCCTAAAGAGGGCAGGTACCCATTGACAGCTTGGTGAAATGGGGGGCTGTACTGAAGCCAAGGCGCGCAAACGGTCACCCATCCAAATGGTAACCACGCTCGATGCTGCTTAACTTGACTAGAGGAATGTCTCTGACACTGAGCTATCCTGCCCCCTACTACTAGCCTACCTAGCTACCAGCACTGACTAAAAGCGACTAGTGCTTTAACTTCTTGACAAATTGCTGGGTCATTGCAACAGCCAATTTGAAGCAGACAGGCAGCGGGCTGTATGCTGTGTATGTTTGTGCCATCATACCCCGGCATGAACTGTTTTTCCCTTTCTCAAAGGGGATGGAATTTCATTCAGTGTGTGTACAAAGTGTTCTGAACACCAGTCTGCAGTCTGGTCTTAGTGGGTTTCAGGGGCATGATCTCAAGGTCAATATTAACCCAGGAAAAATATGTTGCCATCAGAACGAAAAAGTCAGTAAAAGGTTTGCGTAGACAAACAAAGA
>CM060339.1:989671-992171 GCA_030674155.1 Stramonita haemastoma | reverse complement strand
TATATGCAATAATCAGAAGCACCCCACCCAGAGAGAGAGAGAGAGAGAGAGAGAGAGAGAGAGAGAGAGAGAGAGAGAGGAGAGAGAGAGAGAGAGGAGAGAGAGAGAGAGAGAGAGAGAGAGAGAAGAGAGAGAGAGAAGGCAAGGCAAATTCTTTTATTCGAGGATAATAGGTAAGCACTCATGTGCTTTTTTACATCCAGTCCCCTCCCTTTTCAGGGATAACTTCAAGATAAAAAGATACTAAACAGTAAAACTATATGCAGTACCAAACAACATAAAGGAATAAGGACATTATATATAATAAGGTAATAAAAATGCACTCATTCAGAAGACGAAAATCAAAAGTCACAATAAAATGATTTTGATTATAGAAGAAAAAGAGAAGCTTAATAGATAAAGAGCAAACAAAGGAACATAATGAAATAAACAACTTGGCAACCAAGAAAAGTTCACCCAAAAATATTTAGCTACAACATTGTTACAACTCTTAACAACAAAATGAACTCAAAAGGAACTAAAGATAATGCAATTATTATAATGAGAGAGAGAGAGAGAGAGCGAGAGCGAGAGAGAGAGAGAGAGAGAGAGAGGAGAGAGAGAGAGAGAGAGAGAGAGAGAGGAGAGAGAGAGAGAGAGATTGAAAATGGGAAATTGTGAATGTGTGTGTGTGCTTTTTTAATTTTATTTACTTATTCTTTTACAACTGAAGACAATGGAAACAGCACTTCTGCAACTTTTTGCATTAAGTCTCTGTGTGTATGCAGTTTTGTAAATGCTGTCATCTGTTCCGACCGGCACACTATGGCCTACTTTTCTAAAAGAAACAGAACAAGATTAAACGTGTGCATATGATGTTATGCGCATGTTAGCACGGAACCTCAGTTTATAGGTGTGATGGGGTGGTAATTAGATTACCTCCCATGCGATCAGAGCCCTGTGGCAGCATTGTGTTACCGGACACACCTGCGAATTGTGCGATGCTCTGTTTCCTTGGGTGGTGGTCGAAAGCCCTCCATTGCACACTCTTTACCTTCATGGTGAATGGTAGAATCTATGCAACCTTCTTTTAGAGGTCACATCCTAACTGGCTAGCTGTACCCACCCGAGAAGCTGTGCAGAGATGGGACATATGGGCCAATGTTCACTCTGTTACATAGTCTCATCTCAAGGCCTTTTAGGGTAGTGTGGGGTTTGCACTTATGGCAACTCCAGGGGAAAAATCCCCTCAAACCCGATTCGAACTTGGGTCATCAGATTGCCAGCGCAATGTTCTACCCACTTGTCTACCCCGTCGTACCCCCCCCCCCTCCCATGTGTGTGTGTGTGTGTGTAGACTAAGGTGTAGATGTAGTGTGCTTGCATGTTTGTTTGTTTGTGTGTGTGTGTGTGTGTGTGTAGATTAAGGTGTAGATGTATTGTGCCTGCATGTTTGTGTGTGTGTGTGTGTGCGTGTGTGTCGGGGGGTGGGAGGGGGGCAGTTGTAGGCCTGAAAATGCATATGCCTTGATGCTAGTGTGTGTGTATAGGTGTGTGTATGTGTGTAAGTGTGTGTATGGTGTTTGTCTTCTTTGGTATTAGTCTTGTGTTCTCATTTGCAGCTTTGATGTATTCATTTCTGTTCTCAGGCTGTTGAATTCACCGTAAACAGGAAGCTGTCACTATGCGGCAGGCTGTATTCTTCATCGTCAAACCTGACAGAAGGAGGCGGTGATTGTACAGACTCTGCTGCCCCATGGATTCACCAGTCACAGCAACACTGTACCAATGAACTGCCTTGCTTTTTTGTTGTTGTTTTCTTTTTTTTTTTTTTTTTTTGGGGGGGTTTTGCTTTTTGTTTGTTTGTTTGTTTTCTGGGGGGGGGGGCAGTATTTTTCCTGTACTCGGTATATGTATTCCTATTGTTGTTTATTTTGTTTGGTTTTGGGGGTAAGGGCTAGGATATGTTGCTCATTATAGCTGAATTTTTGCAGTTGTTGTTGGGTGTTCCTTTTTCTCTTTTTTTCTGAGAGATATTTTTTTTCTTATGTGAAATTCACTTACTGATATTTAGTTATATTTTTCATTGGAATTACTGTTTGCTTGTTTTTAGATTGTAAGAACTGCATTTTCCGTTTTGTTTATTGTAGTTCAATGGGTTAGTAACAAAAAGTTTGCTTTTTTTAAAAATTACATAGCAAATATTGCACCCCTGAAATTCTTTATCTCATACATTGCCAACTACACCCCCTTCCCCTGACACTCACTCACACACCCACATCCCCCCCCCCATCCCGTCTAATATCACAACTGTGAAAAGACGTTAAATGAATTTGAACACACACACATACACACGTACACACGCATGTTAGTGAACATGAATTTTAACTTCTGTTCACGATGCTTCTTGTAGGAAATGACAAAGCAGACATGGCAGTGTATGCGTTTTGTGACCGGAGAGAAAAAGCTAGAGGTAGCATTATCATTATCATTACTATCAATATCATTAGTATCATTATGA
>CM060339.1:974671-977171 GCA_030674155.1 Stramonita haemastoma | reverse complement strand
ATAATCTAAAGAATAAAAGAAGTGGTCTTATGATCTATTCCTCTGTATGTGTGTGTGTGTGTGTGTGTGTGTGTGTGTGTGTGTGTGTGTGTGGTGTGTGTGTGTGTGTGTGTGTGTGTGTGTGTGTGTGTGTGTGTGTGTGTGTGAGTGTGTTGTTTGTGTGTGTGTTGTTGTGTGTGTGTTGTTTGTGTGTGTTGTTTGTTTGCATGTGTGTGTGTGTGTGTGTGTGTGTGTGTGTGTGTGTGTGTGTGTGTGTGTGTGTGTGTGAATATAAGTGACACCTACATACTAACATGTTGGTCTGTTGCAAGAAATCATTGAACACATTTGTATCAACTGCAAGACCCCAGCACCACAAAAGCCACCTTGTACAGTGACCCAGAAAGGCGCAATACGATCAACCATTGCAGTTGTCAGTTAAAAGACAACAAAGTTGCCTGTGTGAGGAACTCTGTATATAAGGAATGCCGTGCCATGTACGCCAATAAAACAGTTATTGATGCTAGAGTTAAGAAGCCCTAAGGACAAATTTTTCCTCAGAAAAGCAGAAATTTGCAGTCAAGCATATAAAATACAAAATGTTTGTTAGAATGATGCATACTGTGCACAACAGATGAAAGTTGAACTCTTAAAACACTATGGTGATGAAATTGCGATTGCTCATTCCAATAACATATTTGATATCATATCACTCAGAACAACTCCAGACTGTATTTTTTAGAAGTTCTACCAAGAGAAAAGAGAATCCAGTGCTAAAGATGAACAGATGTGTCTTACCAAAGCAGCAGTAACAATCATTCACAATGACATCAAGTCACTGGTTTCTGCAAGACAGCTGTCCTGATGCAGACAGCATTGCCAGTTACAGTTTCTGAAATCTGGATGCAAGTCACCAACAAATCTAAAGGGAATTAGAAAGTATCAGCAATTAGGCAAGGCATCATCCAGTGCACCAGGCCCAACACTATCATCACACCTGTACAGATTGGGCTTGCTGCGAAAGTGCATCAACTGTTTAGTTCCTGGTTTATAATTAACGTAAGTATTAATTACTCAGGCAAGCAAACAAAGCAGTACTTGCCAGTCATATCTGGTCAGCCACAAAACAGCTGGGTGTTCAACTTGCATATCATACTGCTTTGGTCATTAGTGGTGGTCCCCTTTTGCATCGACTTGTCTGGCCTTGTGGAACAATATACAACCAGCTGGTGCAGATGTATAGCAACTTCATGAACTGCATCTACAACAGGGATATTGTTGTATTTGATGGCGATTGATTGCAGTGGACTGCTAACCAAAGATGCTGCTCATTGAGAAGAAATGGTGGGATCACAGGACCTGTCATTATTTTGCTGGTAGCATGGTGCTGACTGAGTCCAGAAAGTGCTTTATAGCAAATCCAGCCAACAGACTGCACTTCATTCAACTGCTGGGTGAAGGATTGACAAAGTCTGGATTCAACACTGTATAATTGTGGTGATGCTAACTGCCTCATTGTAGGTACAGCATTAGAGAAAGCCAGAGAAGTATATTTTCAGACGAAAAGATCCTGCCTGTGGAAAAAAAGTTACAATGTGCATTTTATCGAGAGCATGCATGCGTGTTCATGACACCCAACATCAGCAAAGAGCAAGTGATAGCTGCAGGAGAAAAGACCACTGCAATGATACATGGTGGCAAGAACAAAGATTCCTTGGACAAGCTCCGATATGTGTGATACATGCAGAAACCAGCTACTTCTGTTATCATTACACCCAAACAAACTGCCCCCAACATCCTCAGCTGCAAAGTTCCATTCTATGAGGACCTATTTCTAGGTCCATGAATGGTTGCATTTAAATTCACATAGTTTCCAGTTAGATCCCCAGGACTGGGGATGGGAAATAAAACATGGAGTGATGTTTCCAACTATAAAGATTTTGATGTAACCCTGAAGCTCCTCTGTATATTGTAAGATGTTTTTTTTAAAAATAAATTATTGTAAGATGTCATTGTCTGACTGAATGCCGAACAGCAAGGTGTACATGCTGTAAGCATGGCCTCGTGTCTTCAGTTGCATGTGGGCAATGTAGAGGGCAAAGCTGCACACATTCAGAGTTGCTGGAGGTCCTGGATTATCCAATTGGGGAAGACACACTGCACAGTTCATGCTAAGATGTTGGATATTTACATTTTGTTGAACTGTCATCTTCATGACATTGGAACTGAATCTATGAACATCTGTAAGAGATGTTACAAGTGATTTTGTGAACCAATCATTGGCAAAATGGTCAATTAATTTACAAGCACCTCTTAAATGTCGTCAAATTGAGAAAAAGAGTAGTTTTTGTTAATGAATACAAAGCTGATAATATGTATTCAACAACAAAAAAACATAACCAAGGTGATTGCCTGTTGCCAGTAGTTTTGTTTTGACTGAAAATTGTACTTCGTTTGAACACTTGGGTTACTAATTTTAGGGGGGTGGGTAAGCAAATAAGTTATAGCGACAACAGCATGT
>CM060339.1:957171-967171 GCA_030674155.1 Stramonita haemastoma | reverse complement strand
TTTCAATATGATGGACTAAGTGTTTATTCATATGTTTTTCCAGGGGTTTTGAAAGGATAGGTATAATAGAGATTGGTCTATAGTTTGAAGGATCTGAGGTATCACCAGACTTGTAGATGGGGATCACTTTAGCACATTTGAAGGCATTGGGGAAATAGTTCTTATCAAGGCAGAGGTTGTATATATATGTTAGTGTGTCTGTGATAACTGGAGCTGATAATTTTAATATATTGCTGTCTATTCCATCAAGACCACGTGTTTTTGATTGTTTGAGGTGAGTCAGATAGTTATAGACCTCTGAAACAGACATGAATGGTAGGTGAAGTTTTGAAGGTATAAGCTTTTCTTGGCAGTATTGTTTTAATTTATTGAGGTCATTGGATTCTGAGTTATCATTGCTGATTACGTTAGAAGAAACATTGATGAAGTGGTTGTTAAGTTTTTCAGCAGAGATGTCTTTGATTACATTTGATTTGGAAGATGATTGATTGTTAGTTATTTTATTTATTGCTCGCCATACTGTCTTTGAATTTTGTTTGGAAGATAGTAAGTCTTGGAAATATTTCTTTTTTTCCCGCCGTTTTTGTGAGATTATGGCATTTCTTAATTTTTTGGATTCCTCATAATATTTGTGTTCTTTTAGAAAATCTCTAAGATAACATGCTTCCTCTAGTTCCTTTGTGAGCCAAGGCGGCTTGGGGACGTGTTTGATTCTAATGGTTTTTAGTGGGGCATGTTTGTTATAGATTTCAGTGAATGTCTTTATCCAGAACTCAATAGCTAAGTCTGGATCAGTAATGTTGAATGTTTCCGAGAGTGTGGACTTGCATAGTTCTAGGAGAAAAAGCTGTTCATCAAATTTTGTGAATGAACGATAGGTTATAGTTTTGTGTCCAGGTTTGGGAATTTTTGTTCCTTTTTTTGACCATGTGGCACAGACTGGATAGTGATCACTGCAGTTATAGACAGGGACACATGTTTCTATGATGTTTTTAGGGTTAGATACGTAAATGTGATCAATTATTGTGCTTGAATTTGATGTGACTCTTGTGGGTGAATTGACTAATTGGTGAAGATTGAGTGAGTTCGTAATTTGGGTCCATTGATTGTGTACTTTTGCTAGGTCAATATTGAAGTCACCCAGTAAGATTACTTCCCTTGATTCTAATAGGACTTCATTCATCATGGAGTCAAATTTGTCTGTCCAATTTTTTCTTTCTGATGGATTTCTGTAACAAAACCCAATTACAATAGGGGATGTACCTTTTACAGAAACTTCAATCCAGATAGATTCTACTTCATGACATTCTAGATGGGGAAGATGTTTAAATGTTACTGATTCACTAATATAGATTAAGATCCCAGTTTCTTTGGAATGCTGTGGATCTCTTCGTAGGATTTTGTAACCTGGAATATATATGTCTGTGTCTGTTATATGTTTTGAAATTCTTGACTCAGAAAGACCCAGTATGTGAAATGGTTTGCCCTGATTTGTGATGAGTGTTGAAATATCTTCAATTTTATTTATTGCATGGTTTATGTTCAGGTGGCAGATGCGTAATCCATCCTTGGAGGGCCATGAAGTATGTCTTGAATACATCAGTTAGTTAGTTTAGTGAGAAATGTGATAGGTGTGCAAATTTGGTGAAGATGAGGAATTAAAGTAGAAGAGTAATAATGGGGGGGGGGGGGGGGGGGCAGTTGAGTGAGCACTTGGTTGGGTAGAGGATAAAATGGATTAAGAAGGAATAAATCAATAAACACTATACATACAACACACACTAATATATATATAATAATAAATTTAACACATACAACACACAATAATATATATAATAATTATATATATATATATATATATATGTGTATATATTGATTCAGTTAATCCTGCCTAATCTAACTGGAAAAACACGTAAATATACCAAAACCAGCAAACTGAAGCACAAGTAGGGTGATACAATTATAAAGAAGAAGAGAGGTTAAGAAAATGAAAAAAATATGTATGAAGATAGCAAAAACAATACTAAATCACCTTGAACAGTCAATGCAATAAAATGTGGAAGAATAATAAAATAAGAACACACCTTGAACAGTCAAGACAATAAGATGTGGAAGAATTATAAAATAAGAACACCGTAACAGAAACAATAGTCACAGCCAGATTACAATCCTGATGCACAATCGGCGCAGTTCATGAAGACTAAAAGTGTTGGCACACAATAAGCACAGATCCTGGAAAATTTTAGTCAAATATTTTCTGAATGGAGTATGATCTGGCACTGATCAGTCACTGTGTGTGCTGCACTTTCAGAGCACTGCATCAGGTGGGCACAAGTCCAGCACAGAATAATTGATAAAGTATATCAGTATCAGTCTAACACCAGGTAAACGAATCAAGATCATGGGGCGTGGAGCACGGGAAACAGTCTTCGTAATCTTGTGGTGTTGTTGTTTTGCTCGTATGTTCATGTGTATTCATACATTTTGTTCATTCACAATAAAGCAATTAAATGAGGACAAATAATAAAATAGGAACACACCATGAACAGTCAAGGCAATAAAATGTGGAAGAATAATGAAATAAGAACACCTGTAAGCAGCAACAGGAACAATAGTCAAAGCCAGATTACTAATCCTGTTGCACAAGTTCACAAGGATTAAAATGTTGACATACAATCAGTACAGATCCTGGAAATTTTAGCCAAAACTTTTCTGGATGAAGTATGATCTGGCACTGATCAGACACTGTGTGCTATACTTTCATAGCACTGCATCAGGTGGGCACACCTCCAGCACAGAATAACTGATATAATACAGAAGTATCTGTTTATTCTTGTTGAGTGCTGGTAGAGTGGTAAGATCACACCAGAGTTTCTAAGGTATATAATGCCGTGTTGGACTGGTCATAGGGAGCACTGGAGGGGAAGGCTGGGGCTGGGTGAGGTCTGGACACAGACACTGCTGGGTAGGGTGGGGGCAGGTGGTGGGGAGAACGTAGGGTCGTTGTAGATCGTGGATATGGGAGAGTCTGTCTGTTGAACCACACATTGTCGTTCTGGGGTTGGTGGGTGGGGCGGCGTCCTGACATCTGTGATGAAAAAGGATATCCAGGGACACTGGATTTTTGTAGATATCCTTTTTGCAGCAGAGATGGGGCTTGTGTCCTCTGTTTCTGGTTGGGCCATGTGGTGGGGGCTGTCAAGAGTGGCTGTCGTTGATGTCGGGGGTCAGCGTACTTGAGGCTGTACGCTATCCTGTCTGAACCTTTGGGGCTGGGATGGAATTGGTCCCTATATAAATCTTTGCGTGGGGCCCCACTTGCAGTTGTAAATATGGAAGTGTGGTCTGCAAAAGGGATTTTTTCTGCAGCACACACTTTAGCTAAGGATATATTTGACACATTGACTGTTTTTTTTAGGGGATGCCATCCCATAGGGGGATGATGGATGATGCCAGCAGCCTGGCTTGAGGGAACACATGTTTGATGTTTTTAATGAGATGTGTCCGTTTGTTTTCTGTGATGGATGTATATTTGCATGTGTTAATGCCTGTGTGAAAAATGATGTGTTGTACTTCTTTGTTGCAGGGAATATGCTTCAGCCAATGAATAAGGTCATCGACTGTGAGACCTGAGATGCTGATATTCTGATTCTTGCCTTTGTGAAATAGAATATCAGATTTGATTTGTTGTGACACTGAGTCACCTAAGATGAGATTTGTGGTGTTGGAGTGTACCCTTTGTTCTGCAAGTTGTTGGCGTGGTGTGAGAGTGTTGGTGGTAGTATTTTGGGGTGCTTCAGGGGTGTTTGATTGCAGTTTTGTTTCTTTTCTTTTCCTTTGAGAGACAGTTGTCCAAACATTTGTGTTTAAATCATTGTCCACCGTGATGTTGGAAGTTTGTTTGTCAGGGTCTGCTTGGTTGCTGTTTTTGTCAGTGTTGACTGTTTGGTTGCTGATGTCTTCAGGAATGTTGGAGGATTGTTTGTTAGAGTCTGTTTGGGTGATGACTTTGATAGTGTTGACTGAGGCATGTTGTGGAGTTGTAGAGTAAGATAGGGTTTGCTTCAGGTCAGTGTCGTCTTTGATGGTGTTGACTGAGGCATGCTGTGGAGTTGTAGAGTCAGGTGGAGTTGGCTTCAGGTTAATGTTGTCTTGTGTACATTGTTTTTTGTTTTCATCCTCGAGGTAGAGAGGAGAAAATCTGTTGGTGGTAGGGAAGGATGATAGAAGGGAATCCTGTTCTTGATTTGACGGTATGGCTGAGTGTTTTTGTGTGTGTGCTTTTGATAGTGTTTGTTTCAGTTGTGTGAGTTCTGACTTCAAGTCATGGTTTTCTTTTTGCAGTTTGTGTACACTCTTGGTGAGGGACCCTAACACTTTAGTGGCTTTTTTAATTGAACAAGTTAGTGAGTGTATCTTTTGCTTCTGTTGTAGTGATGTTTGGGTAACTGCATATTTGCACAGGAAACGGGGAGTGCGACGTGGCTTTATGTGAGGATGAGTGGTTGGTGGTGAAACATGTTGCACCTGCTGCGTTTGCTCAGGGAGTGGATGTGGTGTTTGTATTGTGTTTTGTGGAGTGGTTTGTGTTGTGTTCCCCACAGCTGAGTTTGCCTGGCCTGGCTGCTGGACTGGTGGGGATGAGGGTGATGCTGGTGATGATGGTGACAGCTGAGTATCAGGACTGAGTGGTGGGCTGGTGGTGGGATGGGTCATTGAATCCAGTCTGAGGAGGTGAGGACTTTTGGATGGGGAGGGGATGTCTTGGGGAATTATTTTGCCTGAAGGGGAAGGTTTGGGTTGGGGCAGGGGTAGCTCAGACAGGTTGCGCGCAGCCTCGTCCAAGTTTGGTTGGGCGTCTTTTTTTGTCAGGTTGTAGATGGCACACACACACACACACACACACACACACACACACACACACACACACACACACACACACACACACACACACACACACACACAGAAGAAGAGAGAGGAAGGGGAGAGAGAGAGAGAGAGAGAGAGAGAGAGAGAGAGAGAGAGAGAGAGAGAGAGAGAGAGAGAGAGAGGAGAGAGAGAGAGAGAGAGAGAGAGAGAGAGAGAGAGAGTACACAGTACATTTTTAGCCAGGTAGTGTTGCGCACAATTTTCAACTGACCAATAATATCATCACTTAACACTCCCTATCTTTTACTTATGCATATATAGAGAATATACCATATGATAAATGTGACATGAAAATAAAATATTAAAAATTTACTGTTTAAAATCAGTTGCAAATGCACAAAGATAAGATACATATAAGATACATTTAAACACACACACACACACACACACACACACACACACACACACACACACACACACACACACACAACACACACACACACCACACACACACACACACACAGAGAAGAAGAGAGAGGAAGGGGGAGAATTATATATATCCAACAGGATGAGTAGAGAGAGGAGAGAGAGAGAGAGAGAGAGAGAGAGAGAGAGAGAGAGAGAGAGAGAGAGAGAGAGAGAGAGAGTGTGTGTGTGTGTGTGAGAGAGAGAGAGAGAGAGAGAGAGAGAGAGGAGGGGGGGGGGGGGGGAGAGAGAGAGAGATTTGATTTGATTTGATTTGATTTGATTTGATTTGATTTGATTTGATTTGATTTGATTTGATTTATTCTGTGATTTATTCTTTTATATCGAGGATAATGGAATAAGCACTCTTGTACTTTTTTACGTCCAGTCCTCGTGTGTATGTAGTTTTGTAAATGTCATATGTTCCCACCGGCACACGATGGCCTACTCTTACGAAGAGCGGAACAGCATTTAACGTGTGCGCAAGGTGTTCTGCGTGCGTTCGCACACGGTGCCTTGGCTTAAAGTCTCATTCGAAGGACTTTGGTGGAGAGTGGAGTCAGCACTGATGCTAACTCCAGGACAAAAATCCCCTCGAACGGGAATCGAACTCAGGTCGTCAAATTGTCAGGGCAATGTTCTGATCAATAGGCTATCCCGTCCCCCTCTCAAAATTCAGTCAATAGAATAGACAGGTGGCGGAGAGACTACGTGATGTGGACAGATTATAATACTTGTGGAGAAACCCAGACCTAAATGAAGGCTAACATATGATTATGATAAGACAGGCTAAGGGAGATAATCGGCTGGTAGACACATAACAAAGCCTTTATCTTCCATTTCATAATGGTTTTTAATTGAATTTTAGAGCTTTTGTGTAACTTGTTCGTGTCAATTTTTGGAAACGCTTTGGGTTTAAAAACTGTTTTAAAATCGTTACCTTTGTAACTTAAAAAAAAAAAATTCTTTTATATCAAGGATAACAGAATAAGCAATCATGTGCTTTTTTTCATCAGTCCCCGTGTGTATGCAGCTTTGTAAATATTGTCATCTGTTCCCACCGGCACCTCTTACGAAAAGCAGAACAGGATTTAACGTGTGTGGAAGATGTTCTGCGTGCGTTTGCACATGGGGCCTCGGTTTAAAGTCTCATCAGAAGGACTTTGGGGAGAGTGGAGTCAGCACTGATGTTAACTCCAGGAGAAAAATCTCGACTGGACTCGAACCCGATTGGTCAAATTGCCAGCGCAATGTTCTGACCACTAGGCTATCCGTCCCTCCCAAATTTCAAATATCCACAATATTATCAAAACCCATTGACACTGTGCGACAATTCAGCTACAACAAATACTTTAGGCATCAAAAGTAATTATGCTTGTCCACTATTATCTAAACATTGTGTATGGCAACGTTCTGCTGGCTTCTGGGACTGTACTGCAACCATTCATATTGGTCATTGCCTTTCCACTGGATCATTCCAGTGGCGTGGAGAGGGGCGTGTGTGTGTGTGTGTGTGTGGGGTCTGCTGCATGGGTAACAGTTTGCCCTCCATACTTACTTACCCAGGCTTTGCGCTCTAAAGACTAGAGGGCGACTCCATAGTCTTCCCAGACTACTATTATCAGAACCCATTGACACTGTGACAGCTCAAGCTACAATTGCTTTACACATCAAAAACGCTCTGTATAGCTAATCACAAAGCAGGATTTTTTTGTCAATATTAAATCAGGTTCAGTCAAAGGGGGAAAACTACAGTGCCAAATCAGTCTCCTTTTACATGAGTTTCCTCCCTTTAACTGTCAATTGCTTTGTGCATGTCTAGGTTTGTTTTTTTCTTGACATCACAGTTAGTCCATGTTTTTGTCCTGATGAAAATGGCGACAAAAAAGAGGCAATATCGATACATTTTAGTTGTAAGGGGTTCCTGAGCCTGAGGAAATATTGCTGTGTGTGAGATGAATGTGATTTTTTTCTTGTTAATTAGCAGGTGGATACTGACATTGTAGGGAAATTTATTCTATTGTATTTGATTTAATGCAGCTGGCTCCTACCCAGAATGAGGTTGCTATGGGCTCAAAGGGAAGACTGGGACCACACAATCAAGCTTCATCCACTTCACGGTGCCATGTTTAAGAGGGTTGCTTGAAATACTTAACCAATACTACAGGTGTCTTTTTTTTGGGGGCATGCCCAAGGTAGGGGGGCAGGTACTCAGCTAGAGCTCCAGATTCACTGATGGTGAGATTTGTTTCCATTATTATGTCACTGTTTTTGCCCACCATGAAGGTAGCTGCATTGCGACTTCGGGTGTATGCTGGCTATGTTCGTGTTTCCGTAACCCACCAAGTGCTGACATGAACGATGGGATCTTTAACATGCATAATATATTTGACCGTCTACATCTGTAGTATATTTAAGAAAGAAATCAAGGCACTGGCAGGTCTGGACTTGAAGCTGACCTGGGAGATGGTAAAATATCCCTACTCTTAATTACCGAGAGGCTGCCAAGATTCGAACCGGCAAATTCATGGACACAAGTCAACTTTTCACCTCGCGGTGTTCAATCCAGAGGAAACCACTGGGAAAGCTAGATGTAGCATCCCTGTACATGTTGCTTCCTTCTTTTAACTGAGTCACCTTGTTTGGCATTTTTGGTGTGTGTGTGTGTGTGTGTGTGTGTGTGTGTGTGGGTGTGTGGGTGTGTGTGTGTGTGTGTGAGTGTGTGTGTGTGTGTGTGTGTGTGTGTGTGTGTGTGTGTGTGTGTGTGTGTGTGTGTGTGTGTGTGTGTGTGTGTGTTGTGACCTATCCTATTATATTTATTTTTATTTTATTTTTCTTCTATACCACTTTATGTCAAAGCAGATTTCTCTGGGTGAAATTCGGGCTACTCTCCCCGGGGAGAGCGCGTAGCCACAAGTGCAGCGCCTGCCCATTATTTTTTTCCCCTCAGGGATGGTGTCTAAACAGGACATCTGTGTGCATGCTGTTTATTTTTAAAAAAATAATTTTGTCACCCGCTCCTACCGGCACACGATGGCCTGCTCTTCCGAAAGGTGGAACGGGGTTTTAAACGTGTGCACAAGATGTTCTGCGTGCATTCGCACACGGGGCCTCGGTTTATAGTCTCATCCGAATGACTATGGTAAAGCGACCTGTGTTCTGTGACATGTTCTGTTTGTTTCTTTACATTGTGTGTAGACAAACATTAATTGGGTTTCCAAGTGCTTCTGTGGATCAGTGGTCCAGAGGTAACAGATCTGTCTAGAAAGCAAAAAGTCCGGGTTTTAAGTGTGCAGTGCTTTGAACCCCGTTTGGTTCAGAAACTTTCCCCCCATCCACTAGGCGTGAGTGGTGGTCTGAATGCTAGTCTTTTGGATGAAACATCGACAATAAACCGAGGTCCCGAATGCTATACATATTTAGTGCACGTAAAAAAACCAAGGCAAGAGGGGAGTTGCTCCTGTCAAAATTCTATCTATAAGAAAGCTTCTGTGATAGGGAAACATGTGCAGACAGGAAAAGAAAAAAACATGGCGTTGCTCATGTGGCGATGGGCTCTCCCTACCCTACAGAGAGCAGCCTGGATTTCAGCAGAGAAATCTGACGTGACTTAAAAGCGTGCATAAAAATATTAAGATAAAATAGACACAGTAAAGTTTTCAATCACATCTAATTTGCATGCTTTTATCATTGTGTGTAGGTGACACATCTTTTTTATTAAAGGCACAAATAGTCTATTACAGCAGAATTTATTGGCCAATTTCACATCAACTCCAATAATTTCTAAATAAACATTTTTCTCCTGTGGGAATACTGAAGATGGGGGACCTTGTTGGTATAGATAGCATCCCCATTTTCTGAAAATTCTATTCAAGAAATTTCTCCTTTTCTATCCCTCCCTTTCTTTCTGTCTTTCTCCTCACCTCTCTATCCTCTTCCTTTCATGCCTACTTTCTGCCTACCCAGCCCATTCTCCTGCCTTTCCTCCTGCAAACAGAGGGTTTTCCTGGTTCATAGGAAAGTGAGAGTTGTTCTGCTAAGAGCTTGTCATGGATGAAGACAATCTCATCATAATATTTTACAGCCCAACAACACTTTAATGTAGGCCTCCACACTTTGCTGACTTCAATAACTGACAATGCTTTAGGCCTGGGCCAAGATTACTTTTGAGAACAAAATATGAGGGCATTGGTGAGTATGTATCCCACAGTCAGACTAAATGAATGAGGGATTCGTTCATTCATTCACTCATTCATTGAGTGATTGGTTGATTGATTTATTTATTCATTTATTTATTTGTTGATCAACAAATTGGTTGATTTTTAATCGATTAGTTGATAACATTTTTTTCAAGGGTGAAAAATAAATATTAACATTTCTTTTTTCTTCCAGCCTTTACAAAGGAGAGAGAGAGAGAGAGAGATAGAGAGAGAGAGAGAGAGAGAGAGAGAGAGAGAGAGAGAGAGAGAGAGAGAGAGAGAGAGAGAGAGAGAGAGAGAGAGAGAGAGAGAGAGAGAGAGAGAGAGAGGAGAGAGAACTTGAATTCTCCTATGGTAACATTTTCTTGCTGTCAATGCTGTGGCCACTTCGTGAAGCACGCGCGAAATGACCGTGTTCACTCCTAGAGGGGGGGGGGGGTATAAAGAGTTGACCTGTAGCCTAAGCC
>CM060339.1:952171-954671 GCA_030674155.1 Stramonita haemastoma | reverse complement strand
TGTAAAGACAAATCAAAGCGCTTGCATTTGACCTACAGAGCCACAGATCATGCTGCCGCCAGGCGCAAAGATCCCCAACTTCCAACTCCCCGATTTTTCTTCAGGGATGGTGTCTAAAAACACGACACCTGTGTGCATGCTGGTTTGTTATAATTTTGTCATCCGCTCCTACCGGCCCACGATGGCCTACTCTTCCGAAAGGTGGAACGGGGTTTTAACGTGTGCGCAAGAATGTTTTGCGTGCATTTCGCACACGGGGCCCTCGGTTTCGAGTCTCATCCGAATGACTTTGACATTCAGTTCGATTTTTTTTCGTCAAACTGGGAAGAAAGGGCGAGGCTGGGTTCGAACCCAGAAACTCACGATTTACATATTGGCAGGCGAACGTCTTAACCATTCTGCCACCGTCCTTCCGTCTTCAACTGATCACTAATGCACCTGATTGCAATCAGTATTCCTTTGCTCAAATAAAATAAGAATCCACTAAAAATAAGTTTCAATAAAATAAAATGAAATAAACAAAATCATAAACCTAAAATAAAATCAAACCAAAATTAAAGATGAAAATGTTGACATACAAGAATGTAGTCTAAACTAGAAATAAAAAGAAATGAAACAAAATAAAACGAATTAAAAGTAAGGCATGGTCGAGACTAAAATGAATTAAAATGAATTTAAAATAAAATAACACCAAATGAGTTCAAATCAATAAAAAATAAAACAAAATAAAATAAAATAAAATAAAGTAAATAAAACTAAAACCTAAATTGGAATAACATAGACAAAAAAGATAGAGCAAAGGGATCAGAGAGCAATCAGGGTGACAGTGATCTATTCTTTCTTCCCAAATCACCACCCCCTCCTACAATGGCTTGGAGACTAGGGTCATGAGGCATTGTGACTTGGTCTTTTTAATATACTTTTCTTATAGGTTTCCTTAAATCTGAAAATGTCCCAACCTGTAAACAGCTTTCATACGCTTTTTCGTAAGGTTTTGTAACTCACGTCATTCCCTTCCCATTTTTTGATAGATGTTTTTTATGTCTGAAAATACCAGCAAATGTGAGACGGTTGTCATGAGGTACTGTGACTTGGTTATCCCCCTTCCGTTTCTGATAGGTTTTTCTTTGATAATGTCCCCATTACAAGGGCTATGGAATGGTTTTCGTGAGGTAGTGTGAACAGGTAATTCCTTCCGTTCTTAAGGAGTTTCCTTGTCCTTACCCCTCCTTTACTACTTAAACATGGGTCCTAACCTGGTGGTGAGTCCATTATGTGGAACATCCTGAAGACTCTTCAACAGTGGGGCCCAGGTTCTGCTGATCATCACTTTGGAGTCATCTGCTGCATGAGATCCTGGCATCTGTAAGTAGTGTGCAAGCTGCAGATGAGACTTTGGTGATGTTATACAGGATAACAGGAATCGTTTTTTGTTTGTTATTGTTGTTGTTGTTGTATTTTAGTTGTTTAAATTTGAAAAATGTGTAAAATTTATTTTATTTATTTCTTATCGTTTTTTTTTTGTTTTTACAGTAATCATTGTTTTCTTATAAGTTTTGTGTTTAGAAGCATCAAGTTTACTTTTTTTTTAAAGCGAGTCAATAACCAATTTTTCAGGATAAAAATCTTGCAGGGTTTGGGTTGCTGCAGACATGGCAGCTTCTGAATCTGGAAGGGAGAGTATCCAGATTGTGTGAAGGAAAAGCCTTGTGTGGAATTTGTTTTGAAAAAATAACATACCGCTTCAGATGTCACCAGGCAGGCCCTTGACTGGAACCCCACAAGGGAAGCGGAAAAATAGGTCGACCAAAACAGACCTGGCACAGAAGCATTTGAAGCAGAGACGAAGGCAGCCGGAATGACGTGGGCCGAGCTGAAGAGGATCTCCCAGAACCGAGTCCGTTGGAGAGGTGTTGTTGCGGGCCCTATGTTCCCACGGGAATCCCCCAGGCATAAGTCAAGTAAGTCAAGTATTTGATTCGAATAACTTGTATTGTAATGTTGGCAATATTTAGCTCATAAATTTAAAAGGACTCCAGTTTGACTGAATCGGTGATGAAGCATGGTGAAATCTGTAAGATGAGATCAGAATAGTTATAATACCTGAGCCTGTAAAACTAGGGTTTTCAAGTGTAAGATGAATCAGATAGTTTATGAAACCTGAGCCTGTAAAACTAGGGTTTTCAGTGTAAGATGAGATCAGATAGTTTATAATACCCTGAGCCTGTAAAACTAGGGTTTTCAAAAGTAAGATGGGGAAAACCCGTTTAGTTTAAAAACCGAAACCTGTAAAAACCTAGGTTTTCATGTAAGAAGAGATCAATAGGTATAAAACCTGACCTTAAAAACCCAGGGTTTTAGTGTAAGATGAAAAATCATAAAAATTTTAATTTCCTTAGCCTGTTAAAACAGGGTTTCAGTGTAAGGGTGAAATCAAATAGTTTTAAAAAACCGAGGGCCAGTAAAACTAGGGTTTTCATTTTAAAAATTTAGATCAAAA
>CM060339.1:942883-952071 GCA_030674155.1 Stramonita haemastoma | reverse complement strand
TGTATTGCCTTGCCCCATAGAAGATTCCAGCTGCACCCAACACTATTTCAAAGATAGTGTTCATACATTTTTCTGGTATTTAAGAAAAATCAGTCAGACCACAGATGCTAAATCAATTGAGTTCTTAAATATCCTGCAGAAAGCTTATATCCGGGAGTATCTAGGTCAATTTTAAATTCACAATCATTATGCAAAGCAGCAGCTTTTCTTATAATAATCAAAACAAAGCAAACTGTTTATATCCCCATTCATAAACCGAGAATCATGTTGCCTCGAAGGCAAAATGAAACGATTGACAGCCTAACAATTCCCCACATTCCGCCATAGGAATGTAAATCACCTGAGTTGACATTGGCTATTCACCTTCACCACCCCATAGTCTGGTTGTCTGTTGGGGCAACCCTGGAGATTTGCATGAGGTTATACATGTATGTGCATAGGTCATAACCCCCCCAACACACACACACACACACACACAACACCACACACCACACACACACACACACACACACACACACACACAACCTGAAATCTCCATCCCCCTTACCACATGATAAAATTTCCTTATTTCTATCACTCCTTTAAAAAAAAAAGGTTGAAATATTCCATCCTCCCCTCTTCTTTCCTCTGTTTTTCCCTATGTAAGTCTGATTTGTTTTGTTTTTCAGACGCTGACATTTTGAGGACATCTCCATCAAGGACAGCACTACACTCAAGGAAAAGGACTTTGCAGTAGCCAAAAATAGGACAACAAGTCGGCAACACCAAGCACCTCTCCATGACTGTCCTGGGCTGACCCTTATGGTTGACCCTTATGGTTGACCGTTAACCTTCTAGTTGATACAAGGAGTCTCAGTAGAGCAAGTTTTCATCTGTACTGAGTTGTGCAGCTTTAATCGAGATCTTAATGTGGGACATGGGGGTTGAAACTGATGAAATTTTGTTTACAAGCCCATGTCAAAAGTTATGCCTTATATTGAAAGGGCATCTCTTGTAAAGCACAAAAATCAAAGAATTACTCAGTTTTCTGCACTATTGCCGTGGAAACAACCCAATATGGCCGCCAAAACTGTTTCAAACTCCTAAACCTTTTCTCATAAGTTGAAGTAACCTGTTTTTTACAGACATTTTTTACAACCTGAATTGTTTTAAATTCACACAGGGAGACCTTTATAAAATGTATCCAGCAATTTTTCATTCTAAAAAAAGCATGATTTGGGGCACTTTTGGACCCTTGTCTACCCTTAAAAATTAGGGTTGACAAAGTGACAGCTTCGCAATATGGTTTTCCGTGGTCAGCAGGCTGGAAAAGACTGCATAGGATTTTTGTGATTATTTGCTTTTTTTTTGCCTTTATTAAAATCAGTTTCAAAGATCCCCCCCTCACCCCCCCCCCCCCCCCCCCCCCCCCCCCAAATCTCAGTTCCTCAGCTAGAGCCCCCAGGCTCACTGTTAGATTTCTGAATGTGTGACAGTTTTTTGCCCTCCATTAAGGTAACGGCAATCCGACTTCAGGGATGAGGTTTAGATTGTCAATCTGAGTTTATTTCACAATACATTAGTGTTATTGGATTTTAGAGAATGTGGGATGTGTGTGTGTTGTGATGTGGTGTGGGTTGGGTTGTGGTGGTGGTGTGTGTGGTGTTGTGTGGTGTGGTTGGTGTGGTGTGGTGTGGTGTGGTGTGGTGTGGTGTGGGTGTGGTGTGTCTGTTGTGTGTCTGTTTGTGTTCTCGATGTGTGTGTGTGTGTGTGTGATTGTGTCTGTGTATGTCTGTGTCTGTGTGTCTGAATGACTGTGTGTCTGTGTGTGTTTCTGTGTCTGTGTTTGTGTGTGTGCGCGCCCGTGTGTGTGTGTGTGGTGTGTGTGTGTGTTGTGGTGTGTGGTGTGTGTGTGTGTGTGTGTGTGTGTGTGTGTGTGTATGTGTGTGTGTGTGTGTGTGTGTGTGTGTGTGTCTGTCTGTCTGTCTGTCTGTCTGTCTGTCTGTGTCTGTTTTGTCTGTCTCTGTGTGTGTCTGTCTGTGTGTGTGTGTGTGTCTGTGTGTGTCTGTGTCTGTGTGTCTGTGTAGAGGGGATAGTTGTGGGGAGGAGACATCAGGTTGGAAGGAGAGGGGAGGGAGGAAAGGGGGGTTAACAGGTGTGGATGTTTATTCAGAGCAGTGGGACAGAGCTAGCTGATAGAATGTTTCCTATTTGTTATTCCCAGGCTAGAGCTCCGAGGCCTGCCATTAAGGTAGCTGCATTCCGACTTCAAGAATCTACATGGCTTAATTTAGGAATTGTTTTTAATCTGTGCAACTTGTTCGAAATTTGTTCAGGCCTGGACTCTTCTTAATGATCAATCAACTGGAATTTTCGTGGAGGAGGTGTAATGCATAAATAGCCTCAGGTTTTGATAGAGCTGGGGATTTTGATTGAAGACTCCATGCTATTTCGAGATACAAATAACGGTGTAAAAAGCGAAGAAGAAATGCCATTGTGTCTACAGCTACTGCCATTTGTCTACGTGCTATTGTGTCTACATACGTGCTAACATTCAGACCGACCAGCTGACAGACAACCCTTACCCGCTACTAACTCTTAACTCTAACCCTAACACTAACCTCAACTCTAACTCTGGCCCCACATGTGGACACAAAAGACAGGTGAAAGGTAAAGGCTGACACAATGGCTAAACATTTTCTTTTTGTTTTGGGTTGAAAAGAATTGAATTAACAAGATGGAGAACTGCTTTAATAAGCCATGCTTTCACAAAAAGAAACAAGAAAGAAAATTTGCGCAAATAGTAAAGATCCACTTGTAAAGGTTCCAACAAAATTTTAAATGATTACTACAACCAAATACCAGTACTTATTTTTTTAATCCTGGGCTATAGCTCAAAGGCCTATTGGTCAGTTTGTGCATAATATGCCCCATTTTTGCCCTCCATTAAGGTAGCTCTATCCCAATTTTCGGGATATTATATCAGAATAAAATTTTACTAATAGGATCAAATGGGGAGGGGTACTAGGTTTTTAGGTAAAAGAGCTAGGTAAGGGGATGAAGGGGTGGGTGAAGAATGTAGGATGGGGAAAGAGGTGCATTGACTGAGGATAGAGATGGATTTTTTTGTTTTGAGATATTCTTATATTTAGATAAGATATTCCAGTTTGATTTTTTCCTTTTAAGGAGTTAGTGTTCAGTTTGTTTGGGGCTTTTATTATTTCTTCTTTGTTTTTCGATAATAATGTATTCAGATTCACACTTTATTGCATGGGAATAGGGGCAGGTAGTGGGTTCAGCGGAGTGTGGGGTGGAGGGTGGGGATTTTAGAAAGAAAAGTGGAAACAGAAGTAGAGGTACTGATTTTAGAAAGTAGGATGAAATAAATATAAGGGAGAGCATTTTAGAAAAAAAAATCCAAATAAGTGTTGGGGTGCTGGTAATAGAATGAAGTGTGTGTGTGTGTGTGTGTGTGTGTGTGTGTGTGTGTGTGTGTGTGTGTGTGTGTGTGTGTTATAAGTAGTTGAAATATGATTTTGTTATTTTATTATTACTATTATTGTTGTTGTTGTTGTTAAAAAGCAGGGGTGCAATGTCAGAGAGAGAGAGAGAGAGAGAGAGAGAGAGAGAGAGAGAGAGAGAGAGAGAGAGAGAGAGAGAGTTTGGGAAGTATTTGCTGTAAGCAAAGGGCTATGGAATACTTTGCCAGATGCATTTTGTCAACCTGTGTGTGTGGGTGGGTGTCCTTTTTGTGAGAGCGATAGATAATTGATAAAGGCACTGATGCATGTCAGCCTGTGTGTAGTGTTTAAAGACGGTTCTTAAATAGCTGGCTTTGCAAGGTAACCAGCATTGACTTTTAAAAATGTCATAATTTCAGAAATGATGGAAGTGAAGGAGGCATTGAAGTGTCAAAAAAAAAAAATGCCGCATTTAGTGAAATTTTTTTGGGTGTTTTTGGTGTTTTTTAGTTTTGGGGTTGGTTTTTTTTTTAACAATCTTGCAATAATTACATTTTTCCCCTTCGTTTTTTTGCTCAAAATATTGTATGAGAAAACCATGTTGCCTCATTTATTTTATTTATTTTTTTATATGGGGGATAATGGAATAAGCACTCGTGTGCATTTTTACATCCAGTCCCCTGTGTAAGCAGTTTTGTAAATCTTGTCATCTGTTCCAACCGGCACACGATGGCCTACTCTTAGAACAATGGAACAGGATGTAAGGTGTGGGCAAGATGTTCTGCATGCGTTGGTACAGGGGCCTGGTTTATTGTCTCATCTGAAAGACTTTAGGGAGAGTGGAGTCAGCACTGATGTTAACTCCGGGGGAAAAATCCCCTCGACAATAGAATGGAACCGGGTTGTCAAATTGTCTTATTCTGTAAGCACAAGATTGCAGGCATCTGAAATTGGTGTATTCTGTTAACTTATTTCCTTCTTGCCTTGGGCTTTGCTGTAGGTCAGAGAACTGCCCATGACCCAGGTCATAACACTCCGGCCCATTGATTAATAGACTGCTCTACTGCCACTTTCCTAAGTCTTTTTTCAGTGTCAGCACAAGTGTACTCTAAGATAAACTTTTGGGGTTTCTCTTCAAACTCGAAAGACAAAGGTAGGGGAAAAGAGAGACTGAACGCCCCCTTATGACTTTGAAGAAAACAAATTTAAAAAATCGAAACAATAGCTGAAACGTACAGGGAAAAAGGAAGGAAGGAAGAAATCAGATGAAAAACAAGTTGTAGGCCCCACAGAAAACCTGGTTGTGAAGCAAGTCTAAAGTGACAAATTTCACATCAAGCTGTATAATTTTTGTTTTGCTATCTTTTATGTCTGTTTACAGTAATATCTTGCAAAATGTTGACTTTATTTCAAATGTGTGTAGTACAAAAGTACAGTGTGGCAAATACTGTAAAATAATGTATTCTAGCAGATCACTGCAATAGTACAGTGTTGTATAGATGTTTGCTTTTGTTCAGCCTTATATCTTACTTTTATTGAGTACTTTCATGAACCATGGCTCTAGAAAATGGTTTGTGTGTGTGTGTGTGATTTATTTAAAAGTGATTGTTAACTTTTTAGAAGCATTCCTACAAAGCATTTGGCTGTATTGTTAGGAGTATTTTTGCTTTTGTTTTTTGCTTTAATTAGTTTGTTCAAGTTGAAGAAAAACATGCACTGCAGCAAGGAATGCTGGTGGACAGCTGGTCTTGTATTGATAGCGTTTGCTTTTCTACTTTTCTCTTGTCCATCACATCTTTGACACTTTTTTAATGAAGCATGTACTATGCATTTATCTTTTTTAGATGACCAAAAGGCTATGTTCCTATATTTTTGCTTTTGATGTTTCTCATTAGGAGTACTAAACGCAGAGTTAAGAAGTTTACTAGTGACCTTTTTCTTTTAATATATTTTCAACCCTTTTATCGCCCTTGAATGAATTACACTATGCTTTTAAATTACATGTTCATAATTTTTGTTGTTGGAATTTGAGGGTTCAGCCTTCCCTCTAAAGGCTTGACATCATTCCTCTTTATCTGGCAGTCTTGTAACTGGTTTGCTTGAATGTTACCATTCCAAACAATGCCTGCATTTTTTCCCTTGCAAAAAAGCTTATTTTATGTGTGTAGCTTGTTGCCTGTATCGTTCTTTTTTTACCCTAAAGGACCTGGCTTAAACCTAACCTATTTATGTAACAATCATTTTACAATGGTTTTGTTGGGTCTGGTAGACTTGAGCTACGCAGTTAATGCCCTTCACTTTGTGTACTGCCCCTTACCCCCTATTTCCTATCATTCCAGAGTCAAAATTTTGTGTGTGTTTTGAAATATAAAGCCCTTAAGGCTGCTTTCCAATTTTCAATTCCATGAAAAGATGAAGTAGAACCCTCTTTGCTAGTAGCGTGATAAATCGTTTGCTTTTTGTTGAAATACCTTTTGTTCCGAATCTTGTTAAGCTTGATCTTGAATCCCAACAAGAAATAGTGTGGATAAACTTGCACAGCCCAATTCCATCGCCTGTATAATTAACTGTTTACAGCCCCAATTCCATCACCTGTATAATTGTGATAAATTCCAAGTTTGTCCATCAGAATGAGGGAGAAAAATGTTGCCTGTTCTTTTTAGAGGACCAAGAAAAGATGTTTCCTATAACAAGTAATACTCAGATTTTTCCAGTTTTTTTTATGAGTTATTGCTTTTGTTTTTCTTGTATTTTATAATGTATTTGTAATAATAATTACAACATTCATAATTTGACACATTTAAACAAGTGGTTTCCTGTAACCAGTAATGCTTAGATTTTTCCTGTTTTTCATGAGTTATTGCTTTTGTTTTTCTTGTATTTTATAATGTACTTGTAATATTACAACATTCATAATTTTTTTTATATATTATTTCATCTAGTGGTGAGCACACACCAATGGCATATATGACTACCTATTTGACTTTTTCCTGACCAACAGTAGAATTTTTTGTACAATTCCCTCTTTAAAAAAACTTGCAGTGGATTTGTGGACTAGGGGCAACACCTGCCAAGAAAGCAAAAGTCAGTCATGGTTGGAAGAGAGTGATGGTTTGATCCTCGTTTGTGCCCCAATTGTTTCCCTCATCCATTAGACCATGATTGGTAGTCTGGGTGCTAGTCTTTCGATGAGGCGATAAATCGAGGTCCCATGTGTGACATAACTTTTAGCTTAAAAACGAACCCACAGCAACACGAGTTGTCCTTCACAAAATTATGTTTTTAAGTCACTATGATAGGAAGGGAAAACAAATGCCTTTACAGACCGCAAAAGAAGCACAAATAATAGGTAGCACTGGTCTTGTGGTGAAGCGCCCTCCCCGAGAGAGAAACCCGAATTCCACGTAGAGAAATCTGCCGTGACCTAAAAGTGTTTCAAGCTCTTGTTTTGGGCTTATTTTTCAAGGCGTCTGTACTTAAAGGCTGCAAAGCTAACACAGCTGGATGAAGCTTTTTGTCACTTCAGTGTTTTAGAAGCATGTTGGAATAAAGACGTTATTGTGGTCCGATATATTTCCAAATGCTGGTGGGATGATAAAAAGTCATACAAAAAGTGGGTCGGTGGGTCATTGTCATGTCACTGCTGGTCAGAGCATTGGGAAAAGCCTACCTCCCCCTTCAGCCCCCAAAGAAAAACTGGAGTTAGGGTTGGGCAGCCGGCTCGCAGCTGAAAGAAAACTAAACTGCAACGGACACTTCCGAATTATTTTAAACACCGTGTCAAAACTTGATGAAACGTGGTGCAAAACATAATTATCTGAAAATAAAAACTGAAACTTGAATCAATTCTTTGCTCAGAGTTACACTCATGATTGTGTGTTTACAAGTGAGGAGTATCAGCACGATATCTGATTAGGCCTAGTTAAGTTTTCTTCACACACACACACACGCGCAACACACACACACACACATACACACACACACACTCCTCTCTCCTCTCTCTCTCTCATCTCTCTCTCCTCTCTCTCTCTCTCTCTCTCTCACTCTCTCTCTCTCCTCTCTCTCTCTCTCCTCTCTCGCGAACGCACGCAGAACATCTTGCGCACACGTTAAATCCTGTTCCGCTTTTCGTAAGAGTAGGCCATCGTGTGCCGGTGGGAACAGATGACAATATTTACAAAACTGCATACACACGGGACCGGATGAAAAAAAGCACATGAGTGCTTATTCTGTTATCCTCGATATAAAAGAATAAATAAATAAATAAATAAATAAATCTCTCTCTTCTCTTGAAACATCTAGGATGTTTTATGTAACTTTTTTTTTTTCAATTTCAATTTCATTTTATTTTATTTATATTTTTATTGGTAGTATCTCTACCTCCCCCCCCTCCCAATAAGGATATTAGTTAAATTCCCCCCCCCCCCCCTTTTATCCAAATGTACGATTTATATAACATGTATAATATTTGACAGATGGTGTGGATTGATGTTTTCAGTTGTTTATTCATCTTGTTCTCTTGTTTGCTCCTTACCTATAACACTTTTCTATTCTTCCATAATCAAAATATTTTTATTGTGACTTCTGATTTTTGTCTTCTGATCGAGTGCATTTTTATTACCTTATCATATATAGTGTCCTTATTATTGTGTGTTGTTTGGTACTGCGTAAAGTTTTATTGTTTAGTACCTTTTCAACTTGATGTATCCCTGAAAAGGGCGGGGACTGGATGTAAAAAAGCACATGAGTGCTTATTTATTATCCTCGAATAAAAGGCCTTGCCTTGCCTTGCCTGCCTTGCCTTGCCTTGCCCCCCCCCCCCCCCCCCCCCCCCCCCCCCCCCCCCCCCCTCTCTCTCTCTCTCTCTCAGCTAATGAAGATTATTACATATTGATATTAGATTCATTACATATTGCTCGATATTCTCCATCTGAAATGGAAGTTAAGATACAATATAGCAGTTTTTATGTTCAAAATTATGTCTGGCTGTGCTCCACCTTCATTGATAAACAAGTTTAGGATAAACAAGTGTCGCTATTTTCACAAAAATAATGTTACCACTGCCCAGAATTGATCTGTTCAAATCCAGTCTTGCTTACTCAGGTGGTTTATTATGAAATGATGTTTCATCTTCAGTTAATGTCAATACTAGTCTATGCACTTTTAAACATAAGTAGCATTTGATTCTAATGAATGGATATACAGGAACATAAACACGATATCTTCTCTTGTCTGGCATTGCATCCTCAATCTATCTTGGCTGCCTGCCTACCTGTCTGCCTCCCCCACCCCCACTCCCTTGCTTCTCTCTCTCCCTCTTTTTTTTCTTTCTTCTTTTTTTATTTATTTATTTTTGTAAATTTCTTTTTAATTGTTTTCTCTTTCTCCATGCCCAATACAAATCATGTATGATATATATATATATATATATATAATATATATATATATATATATATATATATATATATATATATATGTGTGTGTGATGTGCCGGTAGCAAGGATAGACAGGGAAAGTAGAGGAACAATGTACAGCAGCCAAGCAAAGGAAGACTCAGGGGAAGACAGCAGCTGGGCGTAGGTTGGTCTTTATTACGTCATCTCTCTGCTCCCTCCTGTGCTCTGCTGGACTGCTACAGGTCTAACCCAGTCTAATCTAGTCTGCAAACCTGTCTCTCCTAGTCTCTCTCCTAGTCTGCCTAGCCACCCTAACCACCCCTAAATATATACCCTCCGCACCGACTGTAAA
>CM060339.1:935383-937883 GCA_030674155.1 Stramonita haemastoma | reverse complement strand
TTCTGTATGAACAGCTTGTTTCATATTTATGATACCGTTGTGAAAACCCACAAATCAGGTACATAGAGAAATGGCGAATTGAGGTGTTCCTGTAAAATTGCACTGATTGGCCTAGTGACCATGTGGTTAAAGTGACGAATCTATTATTCAAATAGGCATATTATTATATTCATGGGTTTATTTCTTAGCTGCACTCAACGCAATTATAAGTGGCTTTTAACAAAAGCTCTAGGTCCTCCTATAATTATACTGAATTGTCATATTTTACCTCTCTTTATGACCACATGCATCTGGACCATCAAAAGATGGGATAAAAGGTCAAACACTGTGTAATTGTGCATGCGTGCGTGCGTGTGTGTGTGTGTGTGTGTGTGTGTGTGTGTGTGTGTGTGTGTGTGTGTGTGTGTGTATGTGTGTGTGTGTGTGTGTGTGTGTGTGTGTGTGTGTGTTTTGTATTTTGTACCACTTTATGTCACAGCAGATTTCTCTGCATGAAATTCGGGTTGCTCGCCCCGGGGAGAGCGCGTCGCCACAGTTGCAGCGCCAACCCATTTTCTTTCTCTTTTTCCTGCATGCAACTGTATTTTGATTCCCCATCAGAGTGGCTTTTTTCTACAGAATTTTGCCAGGGTCAACCACCTTGTTGCCGTGGGTTCTTTTACATGCGCTAAATAGTGATGTGTAACACACAAGACCTCGGTGTATCGTCTCATCCGAAAGACTAGCGCCCAGACCACCACTCAGGGTCTAATGGATGGGAAAAATATTTTGGGCCCAAACAGGCCACCGCACACTCCGACCTGGACTTTTTGCTTTCTAGGCTAGGTGTGTGTGTGTGTGTGTGTGTGTGTGTGTGTGTGTGTGTGTGTGTGTGTGTGTGTGTGTGTGTGTGTGTGTGTGATAATATATATATATATATATATACATGTGTGTGTGTGTGTGTGTGTGTGTGTGTATGTGTGTGTGTGTGTGTGTGTGTGTGTGTGTGTGCCTGAAAAGCCAAAGAAAGAAAATAGGAAAGGGGTTTAGTTTAATCCTTCCCCCATACAACTTGCACGCACCAGGCACAGGTGGCAGTTGCTGAGGTGCTGGCGGTGCCAGTTCACTGGGGAAGGCAGGGACCCGTCGTGCCAGGCTGTCCCGTACTTCAGAGTAGCCGAAAGCATCCCTGACGTCCTTCCCCTCTGACGTCTCGCACAAGCCGTTGGTAGTCATGTGGGTGACGGTGAGACCCTGAAGCCTGTGGGCAGGGATGGCTGTAGAAAACACAGACTGTTTGAAGGGGAGCCATTGACACGTTGTCCGGACCTTTCGGCCTTCCTATTATTATGCCGCAGTGTAGGTATTCTAGAAAGAACAAACGCCCCACCTGCCTTTAATGGCTCCCAGCGGAAAAGTGGGTTAGGTGCTAAGAGATTCATTTCGTGGTGGAGCGTCACATTAAAGTTAAGAGTAACAAAGCAAAATTATAACACAATAATTATTTAAACACATCTAATGAAATATCTCATCAGCATAAACAATGCATATCTCACCGGTATAAGTAGTTCTACATTACTATGCAAAACATGAAAAAAACATTTTCATAAAAAAAAAACATTCAACACCCTTTCTACTCTTCACCATCACAGATTACACTTATTCATTAACTGATACTTTAGATATAGCACACACGCGCACACATGCAGGCTCATGCATGCACACACACACACACACACACACACACACACACACACACACACACACACACACACACACACACACACACACACACACACTTAATTGCCCTTGAGCAGATCAGAAAACAATTGGAAGGTCGCCAGTTTGAATCCCATGAGTCAGGGATTTTTCAGACACTGGCTGGCTCCTACCCAGAGTGTGTGTGCTGTGGGCTTAGTAGGGAGACTGGGACCACACAGTCGAGCTTCATCCACTTCATGGATGCGAATTTGAGAGTGTTCCTTAAAATACCTGACCAACACTGCAGGCGTCTGTATCTCTCGGGCCGGTTGACGCCGAGATATATTACGACAGTAAGCGTAGAATACAACCCTGTCAAGTTGTCTCAAAGCACATGCATTTCCACAGCAGCATCATTGCATCATCCTGATTCTCATCGATCATCATGCAATGATAAAAATAAAAACAATTGCCATTGATTTGGTGGCCTTAGCTGCTCTGATTTTGTGGTGATATCATGGCTGATTTCCCCATACACTTCTGTGCCCCTGGTGAGTTTGTGTCAAAGCCTTTGGGATGGATATCCACGGAGGACAGTCGTTGGAGGGACTTTGTGGTGGTCGCCACCTTAGGTGGGTGACTCACTCAGTCTGGATCGGCGACTGAGCCAATACTGTCGTTAGTAGGGAGTTTAGTAGGTGGTGTCCTGCGTATGTTAGCTCAGAACAGGCACCACTGAACACCACCAAAGTGACCTAGCAGCAGTGCAGGGCCCCTCAGAATGGTGGCCCCACAGCGGCCTGATATTAATGAGCTCCCT
>CM060339.1:927883-930383 GCA_030674155.1 Stramonita haemastoma | reverse complement strand
ATTGGCACACGCATGTTCAAGAAAGCAGTAGGTTTGCAGTTTATCGGAATTTTAAATCCTCTATATCACTGGAATCGTATTTCACCGTTATCACTAACAAACACATCAGAGATGTGCTCATCCGATTTAGAATCGGTGCAACTGAAATACGTACACATAAAATGCGATATGCTACTTTCAATCTGGGTGATCTGAAATGCCCCCTATGCAATTCTTGTCTTGAAGATGAAGTACACACTTTATTTTACTGTAAATCTCTGAATGATTTGCGACAAAAATACATCCCATCTCGTTATAGGCAATACCCTTCAGAAAAAACATTGAAACTTATGATGCAAGATGACAAAAGCCTTCATGACTTAGGAGGATTCATATATCATTCCAACAAAAGGCGTTCTGCTTTAGAATGATGGCTGTAGCAAAATGATTAACGTATTTCTCAAGTTGTTTCAGTGTCTTATGCTACTCTGTGTACAATTTGTGCCCTAATTATCAATTTTCTAATCAAGTTTTGTTATTCATTCATTTATTTATTTAGTTACTAAATTTATGTTTAGTCTAAAATGTTGCAAACATTCTAATCAGATGTATGCTAATACCACAAGTGAATGTTATAATCGTTGTGCTTGGAAGTGTTTTCAGGTGCATTCTTGGAAAGGATTGAGAACGAAATTAATGTGTGGGGGAGGGGGGGGATAGCGAGTGTGTGAAATTGTAATGGGTCCGGTGGCCTTCTACAATAAAATCGTTCAGAGTTCAGAGTTCAGAGTTCTCTCTCTCTCTCTCTCTCTCTCTCTCTCTCTCTCTCTCTCTCTCTCTCTCTCTCTCTCTCTCTCTCTCTATGTCCACCACTCTTTTGTATTGTGGCCTAAGGCCGATGTACACTAAACAATTTCAGTGTTCAGTGTTCTGTTCTCTCTCTCTCTCTCTCTCTCTCTCTCTCTCTCTCTCTCTCTCTCTCTCTCTCTCTCTCTCTCTCTCACACACACACACACACACACACACACACACACACACACACACACACACACACACACACACACACACACACACAAAACAGATAGAAATGCACTGGGCAGATGAGACAACAGATACAGACAACAGACAGACAGGCGGAGAACGATACCTGTTAGTGCTAGCTTCATTCTCGAAAACAGAACAGCGATGACGATGACAGCGATGACACACAGACCAAAAATGGAAACCGTAATATACAGCTGAACATTGTCCTCCCTCTTGTTTGGTGATGGGTGGGTTCCACCTGCTTTGGAGTAATATAAATGGTATCATTTATCAGTTCTCTCTCTCTCTCTCTCTCTCTCTCTCTCTCTCTCTGTCTCTCTCTCTCTGTCTCTCTCTCTCTCTGTCTCTCTCTCTGTCTCTCTCTTTGTCTCTCTCTCTGTCTCTCTCTCTGTCTCTCTCTCTGTCTCTCTCTCTCTCTCTCTCTCTCCTCTCTCTCTCTCTCTCTCTCTCTCTCTCTCTCTCTCTCTCTTTAGGTGATTCCACAGATATACCGTCCTTTAGTTTTCCTATATTTGGTAATAGAATCCCTTGTCTCTGCTGAAGCTTCAACTCGTAATGCTGAAGCCGAAGGAGCTCCACCAGGGAGCCAGACTCCGTGAGACGCCAGCACGGGGTGGTGACTACCTCAACATTATTTTCTCTCCCCTAAACCTCCAGCCCCGAAGCCTTTGACACTCACTCATCACTGATACAGTAGTGAATGAGGACACCAGGACTGAGGCCACAATGAGGCCAGGGCAGCCGGGGCCACCCAATCAAAAAACAATATGATGATGATGATGATGATGATGATGGTGATGATGATGATGATGATGGTGATGATGATGATGATGATGATGGTGATGATGATGATGTAAATGGGCGGCTATGTACATATTCACGTGCTTTGAGATTACTTGAAAGGGCTATATCTTACGCTTTATGTATCATCATCCACTTTCCCAGAGATGCAGACAGCTGCATGTAATTTAAGCAACACTCTGCACATTGCATCTGTAAGGAGGATAAAGCTTGACTGTGTTGTCCCAGTCTTCCCAAAGAGCCCATAGCACAATCAGTTTGGTAGTTCTTTTTGGCAGCCTACGTGAAAAAAATGTTTAGCTAAACATCCCCTCCTTTAAGAGAACACACTGATCTACAATAGTGTCGGATGATACCAATCAATTAAACAGTTATTTCAACACTGTATTGTCAGTATTGTTCAGAGTCAATCACCATTCAGTTCTTCAACAGGCAGGCAAAAACCTGAAGATGTATCAACAGAAAATTAGGTGGTCAGACGTAAACACACACACACACACACACACACACACACACACACACACACACACACACACACACACACACACACACACACGCACGTTTTTACCTGATTTTACCCCAGTGTCTTTTAGCGTTGATGATTGGTATAGTATATCTGTAGTGGTGTCAGCCCCTGAGAAAGAAGCAAGATCAATAACTTTATAAATCAATGCTA
>CM060339.1:917228-927783 GCA_030674155.1 Stramonita haemastoma | reverse complement strand
GAGTGGAGTCAAGCAAGGCTGTGTCCTTGCTCCCACCCTCTTTGGCATCTTCTTTGCCCTGCTCCTAAAGCACGCTTTTGGAACTGCAACAGAGGGTGTATACCTAGGCACCAGATCCAGCGGTCGACTATTCAACCTGGCTCGGTTGAAAGCAAAAACAAAAGTAATGGAGAAAACAATTAGGGACATGCTTTTTGCTGATGATGCTGCTGTCTCTTCTCACACTGAGCAAGAACTCCAATGCCTCATGGATAGGTTTTCCCAGGCCTGCAAAGACTTGGGCCCTGACAATCAGCCTGAAAAAGACCAATGTGCTGAACCAGGACGTGGTAACTATACCAGCCATCTACATCGATGACTTCCAGCTCGATGTCGTACACCAGTTCACATACCTGGGATCCACCATCAGTGACAACCTATCCCTTGATGCCGAGACCAACAAGCGTATCGGCAAGGCTGTTACGACCTTAGGACGCCTCACTACCAGTGTCTGGGAGAACCCAAAGCTGACAACTTCCACCAAGATGGCAGTGTACAACGCCTGCATCGTCAGCACTCTCCTATATGGCAGTGAAACATGGACAACATACTCCAAACAGGAGCGCAAACTGAACAGCTTCCACCTGCGCTCTCTCTGTCGCATCCTCGGCATCCACTGGAGTAACAAAGTTACCAACGCTCAGGTCCTCGAGGTTGCAGGTCTTCCCACCATGTACACACTCCTCAGACAACGCAGACTCAGATGGCTCGGTCACGTGCGAAGGATGGAGGATGGACGCATTCCTAAAGATCTCCTCTATGGTGAACTTGCCTCCGGCAAGAGAAGCATTGGCCGCCCCCAACTGCGCTACAAAGACGTCTGCAAGCGTGACATGAAAGCCCTGGACATCAACCTAGAGAACTGGGAGGAGGTAGCGGCTGACCGCAGCAAATGGCGCAGTGTTCTCCACAAACAGCTGAAGTGTGGTGAAGAAAAGATCAACACCGCAGCAAACGAAAAGAAAGCCAAGCGGAAGGCATGTGCTCCAGCCACCTCAACAAGCCACATCTGCATCAGATGCAACAGAGACTGCCACTCCCGCATCGGACTGACCAGCCACAGCCGGCGTTGTCGCTGAACAAATGACCTGTCTTTTGGCGCGAATTCCATAGTCGACACCGACTGACGGAGGCCTACTATGGTAATCTACTATGAGAGCTACACTATGCAACTACTGAACAATACTTAAGTACAACAGGCAATGTAAACAACAAAATTTCAGATAATAAATATCAATCAAAAATCATATTTGGAACCAGATTGAAGAAGAAGAAGAAGAAGAAGAAGAAGAAGAAGAAGAAGAAGAAGAAGAAGAAGAAGAAGAAGAATGCAAAAAGAAGAAGAATGCAAAGAAGAAGAAGAATGCGAAGAAGAAGAAGAATGCGAAGAAGAAGAAGAATGCGAAGAAGAAGAAGAATGCGAAGAAGAAGAAGAATGCGAAGAAGAAGAAGAAGAAGAAGAAGAAGAAGAAGAAGAAGAAGAAGAATACATGGAATTTATATAGCGCTATATCTTGCAAAAACAAATCGAAGCGCTTTCATTCGTCCTATACAATACACAAGCAATCAATGATGATTCATATTTTTAGCAGATTCGAATGTTCACACACACGCACACACGTACCCCCCCCCCACACACACACACACACTCATGCACGCGCGCACGCGCGCGCGTGCACACACATACTAATAAAGGCTATACACAATGGCAGGGTAAATGGGGATTAGAGATGTTGAAGGCAGAGACTGATGAGAGATGGAAACAGATAGCAAAAACTCTTAGATTTGAAATAAGTGTGTCTTGAGGTCGGATCTAAAAGTGTTAAAAGTAGGCTTTGGCCGAAGGGAGAGAGGGAAGTCATTTCAGATTGCTGGACCAGAAATAGAGAAATCGTGACGGCCAACGGCAGATAGGTTGAATCTGGGTATTCTGAAGGATAAGGTATCTGCAGCCATCAAGTGAAGACATTCACAGAGGAAGGAGGGTGATGTTTTGTGGAGATCTTTGTTACAAAGGGTACTGATCTTGTAGGATTTTTTTTCTTCTGTGGTACCGGCAGCCAATGGAGATATTGCAAGAGATTTGTAATGTGCTCAGAGTCTTGTCTTTCTGAGAACCAGTCGAGCTGCAGAGTTTTGAATATGTTGAAGGGAGTGGATAGATGATGCTGGCCTATATAACAAGTTAACATTAAATATTGTATGTCTGACAACAGCCAAGAAACTATTCCACTAAAACAGAATGTCTTAAAAGTCCGTAAAAGTCATAAGGAACTAACTAGACTGTGCAATAACGACTTGGTAAATATATACACCAATAAAGGATCACTGAAGATTGTGGATGACGATAATGAGGTAAGAGTGGGTATGCAATCTTTCAGCATCTGACATATTAATATATGATCAATAGATATGCTGTGACCACAAAAAGCAAAAAAATGCAAAGAGAGAGAGAGAGAGAGAGAGAGAGAGGAGAGAGAGAGAGAGAGAGAGAGAGAGAGAGAGAAGAGAGAGAGAGAGAGAGAGGAGAGAAGGCAAGGCAAAATTATTTTATTCGAGGATAATAGATAAGCACTCATGTGCTTTTTTACATCCAGTCCCCGCCCTTTTCAGGGATAACATCAAGATAAAAAGATAGCCTCAACTAAACAAGAACAATTATAATGATCCAATTACCAAGAGCAAAAAACCTTACCAAGTATCAAACAACAGGTAAGAAATAGACAGAGATACAATATTAAGGTAATGTTATAAAATAAAAGGCACTCATTCAGAAACGATAAAAAAAGAAGTAAGAATCAATGATGATTTTGATTTGAATAAAAACAAATAAAACAAACAAACAAACAAACATTGAAAACAAAACAAAACAAAAGAAACAGCAAAAACAAAACAAAACGAAACAAAACAAAAAAGGCGCAATAATTAAAGATCAAACATGAGAATACGATGAGGTTAGATGACTCAAAACATCAATCCACCACCATCTATCATCAAAATAAATCCCTTAAAACATACGATTTTGATAAAAGGTGGGAAAGAACATCAACAACAGGTAAGAAATAAGACAGAGATGCAATATTAAAGTAATGTTATAGAAAGGCACTCATTCAGAAACGAAAATATGATGTGAGAATCAATGAAGATTTTGATTTTATTTAATTATTTATTTATTCTTTTATATCGAGGATAATAGAATAAGCAATCATATGCTTTTTTTCATCCGGTCCCCGTGTGTATGCAGTTTTGTAAATATTGTCATATGTTCCCACCGGCACACGATGGCCTACTCTTACGAAAAGCGGAACAGGATTTAACGTCTGCGTGTGATTTCAGAGAGAGAGAGAGAGAGAGAGAGAGAGAGAGAGAGAGAGAGAGAGAGAGAGAGAGAGAGAGAGAGAGAGAGAGATGGGCTTTTTTTTTTAGGCATACATTGCATGTGCAGGTAGACATACAATTTAACGTCTATTCACACACACACACACACACACACACACACACACACACACACACACACACACACACACACATACACATGGAATGGAAATCTCTCCTCTCTCTCTCTCTCTCTCTCTCTCTCTCTCTCTCTCTCTCTCTCTCTCTCTCTCTCTCTCTCTCTCTCTCGCAGAACATCTTGCGCACAACGGATTATATCCTGTTCCGATTTTCGTAAGAGTCTTCCATCGTGTGCCGGTGGAAACAGATGACATTTACAAAATTGCATACACACGGGGACTGGATGTAAAAAAGCACAAGAGTGCTTATTCCATTATCATCGATATAAAAGAATAAATCAAATCAAATAAATCTCTCTCTCTCTCCCCATACTTTCACCCAGCCCCCGCCTTCCACCCCCCCCCCCCCACCCTTCCATTTTTTTGTTTGTTTGTTTGTTTTAGTTATTTTTGTTTTGTTTTCGTTTTTGTTTTTTTTTCTTTTTCTTTCCAGAATATCAAATGATATTGATTAATGTCATACTGCAGTGTGATTGATAATGTCTCTATTTTTTCGTGGGTAAATTGCCTTTTATGTCTAGCAGGTATATCGGGACACCAGAGACTCTTGCAACAGAGCAGTTGTTGCGCTGGTGTGATCTGGAACTTTGAACCAATTCTGCAAGAAATCATTACTTCGTTTGCTTTTTTATCTATTATTCTTTGTCACTGTATCTCTCTGTGTGTAGTATCATATTCATATTTGGTGTGTGATTGATTATACTGATTTAGTAAACAAATTGTGGTATCTTAGATTACCCAAAATATTGTTTCCCAGTTTCTATGCTTTATATCTTTTTTATAACTATATCGTCTATGTAAATATTGGACTGGATTCAAAAAGTTTTAATGATTTAACGCATTTATTCTTTGCAGATTTTGATTTGTGTTATTATGTTTTAGCTCTTTAAATTGTATTTCAGTTTATTTTGCCTTTTGTTGAGTGTTGAAGTTTTTATTATTTTAATATATTATATTCATTTATTAGGTTGTTTTTTTTTTTTTAAATCAAGTCTCCTATTTTGATAGATCTTATATAATATACACATATAAAAACAATTCATCTTGACATGTCTCTAACTTCAGACAAGTGGCCCAGAAAGCAAGGCCTCCGTGTAGGTCACCTGAATATCAACAATGCAACAAACAAAAAAGATGATTTTTCGACCATACTGCACAATGATGGGAATCATTTTCATTTGTTTTGCCTTGCTGAATCTCGACTCCCACCACATGTAACTGACACATGCATGAATATTCCAGGATATCAGATCTTCCACCATGATCCACACAAGCCCAAGTCCACTGGATTATTAACATATTTTGCTTCTTCACTGAGTGGTAAAAGACTATACAACTTTGATGTTTATGACATTGAATCGATTTGGGTTGAAACAAAATTAAAACACAATAGTCCAATACCAATAGGATTCATATACAGACATCCTTCGGAAACCACAGACTGGTTTGAAAAGTTTAAGTCTTTTATGGATGTAGTGACACTTTTAAACTATGAAACAATTATTCTTGGGGATTTTTACATAGACTTATTAAAACCCAAGCCTAAATGGAGTCACAACATTACTATGCTTGGCCAGGGACAACTGATAGACAAACCAACTCGGGTAACAGATAACTTTAGAACTTTGATAGATCATATCTATACTACTACAAAACAAAACATAATAAAAGTATGTTCCCCCTCCTGTGGATGTAGGGATAATAATTCTGTGTGCTTTGCTTGGTTTAAAACTCGTATCAAAATTTCCAAAGTAGGACATGAAACCATCTTTTACAGAAAATTTAATAACTTCAACGAACAAGACTTTCTTTCAGACTTGATAAACTCGCCATTCCAGGACATATATCAAATCAGAGACCCCAATGAAGCTGCAGAATTCTGAATTACCACATTTATTTCAGTGTGTGATAGGCATGCCCCCTTTATCAAAAAAAGAGTTAAAGAAAAACTTAAATCTCCTTGGATAGTAAAAGACATAGAGTCTGAAATACCCTTAAGAGATTATTTGAAAACCCATGGTTCAAACGATGAATTTAAAACACAAAGGAACAAAAAGTGACTTCACTAAAACACAGATCAAAACTGTTAATCACAACTACCAACTCTCGAGAGGTGTAGAAAGCCATCAATATTTTATGTAATAGACCAATATCAAACAGTCAAAAGACAGTTAAAGACATTACAGCTGACGAATTGAACACCCATTTCTCAAACATTGCTACTAAAGTCATATCATGTGATAAGTCAAATGAAAATGATCTCCATTACTTAAAACAATATATTGAATCAAAAGAAACTAAACTCCTGTTTGAATTACTGCCAATGACAATTAAAGATGTGTTGGAAAGCCTATCTCTCCAAAAGAATTTCAGAACACGTGATCTTGACAATCTGGAAGGAAAAATATTGAAACTTTCTGGTCCTATTATAGTTGAAACACTGACATATCTATATAAATTGTGCATAGAAAAAACCCTACTGTCCTCTCATTTAAAAAGGTAAAAGTCATACCAGTACACAAATCTGGAGATTCTTCTTGACCTTTAAATTACAGACCAATTTCAATCCTATCTGTATTATGTAAACTCATCGAAAAAAACATCCAAAAATCTTTGTATTCCTACTTTGTTTACAACAATCTAATAAATGAAGATCAGCCAGGCTTTCATAAGAACTATTCTTGTCACACAGCTCTAACTCAACTTACAGACAGTCTCTTACACAGCATAAATGAAAATAAGTATACAGATCCAATATTTGTTGACTTCGAAAAAGCATTTCATGTAATTAATCACTGCTTGCTAGTGCGTAGACTTCACCTATATAAACTAACACCAGAAATAATGAATTTAAAAAAAAAGTTTTTTGTCAGACAGCAGCTGGTAACTGCAAATAATCAAACATCAGAACTTGTATCTATTAAACATGGAGTACCACAAGGATCAATATTGGGTCCTCTTTTGTTCTCAATATATGTAAATGACTTACCCTTATTTCTAGAGTGTAGCTGTGAAATGTTTGCTGATGACACATCCCTTTATTGTTGTGATACTGACCCCCACAGACTAACACTCAAACTTCAAAACAATATCAACAGATTGATTACTTGGAGTCAATTAAACCATATGTCCTTATATGCACACAAAATAAGTGTATGTACGTACTACCAAGACAAAAGAGGCAAAAATTGAAAAGTAAATTTCAACCTCTGTTGATAGATCAAAACATTATTGAAGAAGTTGACTCACACACAATTCTGGGAGTAATTACTGACAAAAATCTTACTTGGACCGACCATGTGATGGGACAAGGAAAACGTCTTACAAACAAGGTATGTCAGTAATCAAAAATAAAACACTTTCTAGATAATCATTCATGCAAACTTTTTTTTTGTGGACATATCTTGCCTATAGTTGACTATGCCTCATCTCCTTGGGACAACTACAGTGAAACTAATTTAAGATCCATTCATAAATTATATGAAAGAGCACTAAAACTTGTCCTATTAAAATCAAGCTCCCTAACCATCAATGGTTATAAGCAAACAAATATTCTTACATTCCAAAACAGGCTTTACTTCAATAAAGCTCTATTTGTACAAAAAAGTTGTCAATGGAAATGCCCCTCCCAAGATCACCAATAGATTGAAAATTAATGAGCACAGGCATAACCATCTACTAACATTTGCCAGACCCAGAAATAATCTTTAGAAAACAAGCTTCTTATATTCAGGTAGCAATTTATGGAACAAGCTCCCAAAACGTTTAAAATGTATCAAAAATAAAAATCAGTTCAAAGATCAGTTGAAAAATCACTTAATACGCTAATGCCAAAAATGTTTAAGAAGTAATCAGGAATCCAATGAACCATATTTAGATTAGATTAAAGATAACTGTACTCTCTGCTCACCCTAAAAATCTTTCACACGTGGTCTATGGTGACTGAAAAATCTACACCTTGATTGCTATATGTATGTTGAAAGAGGAGAGGAGGAGAAAGGTTTTTTGTTGTTATTGTCGTTTGGTTTTTTTTCGTTTTTTTGGTGTGGTTATTTGTGTTTTTTTTTAATGTATCTATGAACAGGAAAGGGTATATGTGATGTATGTAAACACATATACATCCTGCAAATTCAAAAGGAGAAAACCAAACCACTGATCTAATGACTAGATTGGAGACATTTTTTTCATGCATTTTTCTTACACATTTTTTTCATGCATTTTTATTACCCAGTTCAATAGTTTCAGTATAAACAGTTTTTGAATTTATTTTATTATTTCTACTAAAGGGACTACTAGCACTATTAAATCTATATTACTTTGGTTAGTGGATAAGGCCCTTTTTCTTTTTTTCTTTTTTTTTGCTTTGGTTTGTGTTTTTCTTCTTCTTTTTATTGTTTTATTTGTGGGTTTTTTGTGTTTATTTTGTTCGTATGTGTAGTTTTTTTTTAATGTCTTAATACAATCATAAATCATTACTATAATTCCTCCATTTGATGTTTGTGTTCTCCCCCTTCTTCCTTGATACCCGCTCCCCATCTTTCCCACCCCCTTCCCCTTTACTGCTTTCGTTTATTTTGTCTGTTTGTTTTTTGTTGTTTTTGTTCGTTTTTTTTGTTTATTTGTTTGTATATTTGTAAGTGTTCATGTTTCCTCTCAGTGTTGATGGGTATTATCATGTGGTATTGTTGAGTGACTAGAGCGCAACTCCATAGTCTTCCGAGACTGATGAGTGCCTACTATTGTTGAGTTTGATGTTTTTTCTTTTCTGCCTTCTAATATATAATGTATGAACTGAAGTATGCAGATATTGTAATCCGACATAATTGCTTATTGACTTTTCATTGATTCTTTTCTTTAAGTCTTAAATAATGGTATTAGTGACATTGTAACTGATATAAGCTGTTTGTAAGACACTAAATGATTTTTTTTTATACTTAAAATGCGTGCATGCACGTACGTGCATACGTGCTGTGTGGAGGAGCGCGCGAACTGTGTGTGCATGCGTGCGTGCGTGTGTGTGTGTGTGTTTGTGTGTGTGTGTGAGAGAGAGAGAGAGAGAGAGAGAGAGAGAGAGGAGAGAGAGAGAGAGAGAGAGAGAGAGAGAGAGAGAGAAAGAGACAAGACAAGACAAGACAAGACAAATTCTTTTATTCGAGGATAATAGATAAGCACTCATGTGCTTTTTTACACCCAGTCCCCGCCCTTTTTAGGGATAACATCAAGATAAAACGATACTAAACAGTAAAACTATATGCAGTACCAAACAACATATAGGAATAAGAACATTATATATAATAAGTAATAAAAATGCACTCATTCAGAAGACGAAAATCAGAAGTCACAATAAAATGATTTTGATTATAGATGAAAAGAGAAGCGTTAATAGATAAAGAGCAAACAAAGGAACATAATGAAAATAAACAGCTTAGCAACCAAGAAAAGTCCACCCAAAAATAATTATTTAGTTACAACATTGTTACAACTCATAACAACAAAATGAACTCAAAAGGAGCTAAATATAATACAATGATTATAATGATAACAATAAGAATAATATCAACAATAGTAATAATAGTATGATAATAATACACATAAAACTCACTCTTACACGTAGGTTACACACACACACACACACACACACACACACACACACACACACACACACACACACACACACACACATACATACATACATACATACATACATACATACATACATACATACATACATTCATATTTCTCCATTGTTGGGGTCATTGGGGGGTCACCCTCTAAAACTTTCCATTACACTTAAACAAAATATGTTTGAACCATTTATCATCACTTAATACATTTCACATATATCAAGGAAACAGTGCGAGCAGAAACAAGACCCAGAACAGAAAATTATGTTTATGAGAGAGAAATTTCTGGCGAAAATGGCCTAAAAATGGCGACGAAAAAACCGGAACGCTTACCCCTACTGGCTTCTAAAGTTCACTACTGCAAAGATCTTAACCCCTAGTCAAAAATTCTTTCATAGAACTAAAGATAAAAGATGCATTGAAATACTCACGTAAAGAACTGGTGTTTTTAAATAGTTTTCTTGACAAACAAGGGTTTCGTATGTTGCCAGCCACGTCACAGATCATGACGGACTTTTTGCTTTCAGCACCAAGTCAGCAGACGATAATTGCACAAAATTTGGTTACAAATCGATTATTTATCGAGCGAAAATTAATATCAAGCTGCAATATCATACTTGAAATCAAATGAGTAAATGTAGTCTAAAAAAAATCCCTTTTGCGTCACAGATCAAATACACGTTACTGGCAGAATTAATGTGCTTAGCAAAATTATATCACACAGGGCAGTCCACTGTTTGCTGTTTGCCTCGATGAACTGTGGAATAGAACACGCGTCTGTGACGTTTTTCTGCGAATTTGACGGTATTAGGTAAAAATGAGTCATGTGTCACACCTTCTCTCTGCTGGAAGTGCAGGTTACTTGTGTGTGTGGAACAATAGTCTTGAGGACAAATCAGCAAAATAGTTATTTTTGGTAAGTGTACTTCTCTGAATTTGTAATGGATTAAGCAAATAATATGTTTATGCATGTTTTTGTGTCAGTATTCTTTGTTCTGTGAGTCTGTTGTGTTGATGTGGTTGATAAAAATGAGATGTGTGGAAATGTAACAAGGAGTCACATGAAATGAAGGTTTGCTCTCATTTCATATTTCTTTACTGGCACCATCTGTTGAACTTTTCTTTACATTATCTTGCATATTTTATCATATTCAGCAGTTGTACATTGGCCAATAAACATAAGAAGAGAAACAAAATCAGTTTGAAGATTGTTCGGTAACGTTGCCTCCATTCAGTCTGTGACGTGGGGAAAGAGCAGACAGTGACAGGAGCTGTCAACACTGGCGAAATGACCTGTTGAACCCTTCCTCCTTTCTCTACAGTCTACCATCCACAGCCACACTTCTCTTTCTCCCACCTCCCCTCCCCCCCAATTGT
>CM060339.1:909728-912228 GCA_030674155.1 Stramonita haemastoma | reverse complement strand
CCTTAATGCTTATATCTTCCTTCCTTTCTAACAGACCCCCGTGGGACTCCCGGGGAATGCTTGCAAAGCGAGCATAACAAGAATAGGGTCCCTGCCCGCCAGCCAGGCATGTCGTAAGAGGCGACTAAGGTGGCACCACTCCCCCAGGTAGGGGGTTGGACACAGGGCTAACAACCCCGTTCTGTAAAAAAAAGATTGTTACAGAAACAGCAACAAAGAAATTCTACACTACTGGGTGCGACGGGCTTCCAGAGTCATCGAAAGATACTCGTATGAATGGCAGTGGTGAAAGCCGAGAGGAAGCCATTGGCAGGAAGATGGAAGTCTTGAGCACCAAAACCAAAACCAGAATTGGATTCTGGAATGTTAGAACGATGTACGAGACAGGAAAACTGGCGCAAGTTACAGCAGAAATGAAACGCAACAACCTACACATCCTAGGAGTCAGCGAGAGCCGATGGACAGGATCAGGCAGATGCAAAACCAACACAGGAGAGACAGTGCTGTACAGCGGCAGAAGGGACAACCAGCACCGTGAAGGAGTAGCCATCATCATGAAGAAAGGAATAGAGAAGTGCCTGATGGAGTGGAAACCTATCAACAACAGGTTGATGAAGATAAGAATGAAGGGGAGACACATTAACACCACTATCATCCAATGCTATGCACCAACTAACGACAGTGCAGAAGAAGACAAAGACGAATTCTATGCACAACTACAAGCAGAACTGGAAGATATCCCAAGCCATGACATGAAGATTGTAATGGGCGACCTGAACGCAAAAGTTGGAAATAACAACATAGGCCAAGAAAGAGCCATGGGAAAGGAAGGACGTGGCACCATGAATGACAACGGAGAGAGACTGGTGGAACTCTGCATGACAAACAGCCTCATTATTGGAGGGACACTGTTTACACACCCTGATATCCACAAGCTTACCTGGTGCTCCCCCAATGGAAGAGACAAGAACCAGATCGACCACCTGATGATCAATGGGACATGGAGAAGATCACTGCTAGATGTAAGAGTAAAGAGGGGAGCTGATGTTGGCAGTGACCACCACCTTGTCACTGCCATCCTCAAAGTAAAGCTGAGGAAAAATATATCTAGGAAACTGAGACAACAACAGTTTGATGTGGAGAAGCTGCGCGACACCAAAGCAAAGAGTGCTTTCATCCTTCAGCTGAAAAACAAGTTCCAAGCACTGGTGGATGCTGAAAATTACGCACAACCGGACATGACTGGTATTAACACCATGTGGGAACAAGTCAAAACAGCCTACACACAAGCCAGCGAAACATGCTTAGGACAGAGACAGAGGAAGAGGAAAAAGTGGATCACAACAGACACCTGGCAGGCCATTGAGAACAGGAGAGAACTGAAGAAGAAAATTTTGGAAACCAAGTCCGAGAGAATAAGAGAGAGGTTCAAACAACAGTATAGAGAGGCAGACCAAACTGTGAAGAAGATGGCAAGAGCAGACAAACGAGCCTACTTGGATGATATTGCAAGCCAAGCAGAAGAGGCCGCCGCCAAAGGAGAACAAGGACAGGTGTTTAAGATCACCAAAATTGTCAGTGGCAAATACCGGGGAAACACTGAGACGCCGATTGAAGACAAACAGGGCCGACTCCTTACCACAGAAGCAGAACAAGATGCTAGATGGGCAGAACATTTCAACGAAGTTCTCAACAGACCACCACCAACTGAAGAGGCGGATGTACAAGACCCTGATGCCGACCTCAGTGTTAACACCACTCCACCAGAGAAGAAAGAAATTATAACAGCCATCAGATCTCTCAAGAACGGAAAAGCCCCTGGCCAGGACAACCTAAATGCAGAGCTCTTCAAAGCAGACACAGAGTTTGCAGCCACGGTTCTACAACCACTCTTTACAGCTATATGGGAGGAGAAACAGCTACCAGAAGACTGGACAAAAGGAGTCATCGTGAAGATCCCAAAGAAAGGAGCCCTGAGCAACTGTAACAATTGGAGAGGAATCACTCTGCTATCTATTCCCAGCAAGATCCTAGCAAAGATAATAATTAAACGAATCTCAGAAGCAGTGGACCAACAACTCAGAAAAGAACAGGCAGGTTTTCGACCAGGAAGAGGATGCACAGATCAGATCTTTACCCTGCGCAACATCATCGAACAGTGCACGGAATGGCAGAGACAGCTGTACATCAACTTTGTAGACTTTGAGAAAGCCTTTGACAGCATACATCGAAAAAGTCTATGGTGCATACTCCGAGCATATGGAATACCGCAGGAGATTGTACAAGTCATTAAGAGCTTCTACAAAAACTTCACATGCAGAGTAGGAAACAGTGAAACCAGCTTCAGTGTAAAGACCGGCGTCAGACAAGGCTGCCCCATGTCGGCACTGCTCTTCAACCTGACAATCGACTGGGTGATGAGACAGACAACAGCTGACCAGCCGCGGGGCATCAGATGGACCCCTTTCACAACACTTGAAGACCTAGATTTTGCTGACGA
>CM060339.1:897228-904728 GCA_030674155.1 Stramonita haemastoma | reverse complement strand
GACCATGTCTTTACCACAGGCGGAGTTGAACTTGACCCTGAAGGTCAGGCTAAGGGCAGAGTTGTTGTTTGTGCTGCTGTTCAGTACGTTGAGTCTCAGGCCTGAAACATACATGACATAAGTGATAGTTCGGTCACTGTCTCCTGCAACAAAGCTAGTTTCTTTCTTTTTAATTACAAAAGTTGAGAACAATCGCTTTTAAAGAAAACAAAAATGCCAAAATATACCCTTAATGCCCAGAGTTTTATTTATTTTGTCATTGTGCCTATCTATTCCCCTATGGCATTACTATCCTACTGTTCCAGCATTGCATGCTCATCCCCTAGCTCTACCCAGGCCATTTACATATTCGTCTTGTTGCATCCCCAGAGTCAAGACTTTACAGGAAGCCTATCAATGGCAGGCTGCCATTGGGCCACTGACCAAAGAGACTGCACTGCTGCTGAGTCAGTTTGGTGATGTTCAGAGGTGCCTGTTCTACGCTAAACTAGCAAGACACCACCTACTCAGCCCCCTACTGACGACAGTGATAGCTTAGTCACAAATCTAGACTGAATGAGACGCCAACCCAGGATAGCATTCATCATTACGTTCCTCCGACAACATTCTCCAGTGTACCCCCAACCCCAAAGACTTTGACATAAACTCACCACAGGCACAGAAGTGTATGGGGAAACATAGATCACCGTGTCTGCCAAATCAGAGACCATTTTTTGTTCTTGTATGATGATCATTGGTGATGAGGATGATACAAATAATCATGGTTTTATGGAAGTGCATTGAGACTGCTTGACATAACTGTTTTAGCACATAAATTGTTGAGTCAGATGCTTACTAACATACTATTTCCTGGCATCATCCAAGCTTGAAAAAATCCCAACACCTGCAGTGCTGGTCTTGTAGTTTGAGCAGTATTTTCAAAATCGCATACGTTAAGTGGTTAGGTTCTATCGTGTGGTCCTAGACTTTCTAATAAACCCACAGCAAACACACTTTGTTCAGGACCCAATCAGAGTACAGAAAGGTAGTTGTTTGAAAAAAAATATTTGCAGTACGTGAGGATCCAGGTTTATAACAGTTGAAAGAAATCTTTGCTTTCACTGTCACCTGTCTGTAGTGCTGTGGACCGTGGTGGCACCCCAGAAGATTTTGCGACCAGCTTCCTCCACTTCTCACGGTCCTCCACCCTACGTAGCAGATCGCTCCACCCAAGGCCAGTCCAATCTTAGATGTTGTCTCCCCATCGATTCCTCCGTCTGCCTCTTCATCTCCCCCCTTACTATTCCCTGTAGGCCAGTCTTGGCCAGTCCAGATGTTGTGTGATGTGCAGTGCTACTTGAGTTTGCGTTTTACAACTGAAGTCAGGAGCTGGTCAAAAATTATGGTCCGATTTTTGTGTGTGTGTGTGTGTGTGTGTGTGTGTGTGTGTGTGTGTGTGTGTGTGTGTGTGTGTGTGTGTGTGTGTGTGTGTGTACTGGTCTCCATTTATCAATTAACTCTTTTGGTTTCCCCTGTGTGGGAATACATGCTATCAAACCTTCTTTTGGAGGGAAAGGGGGTGGAGGAGGGGGGGGGGGGCTGGCAAGTTTAAAATCAGCACAAGCTTTATTCAATGTTCTTACAATATTGGCCTAGCTGGTTCAATAGAATAGGAATGTAAAAAGAAAATTGACGATTCCACCCTAAAAACAGCCGTCCTTGAACTTTTACCATTCTGGACTTGTTTTCGAACATTTTATGCATTTCTTCAGATTGTATTGGTATTTGTGTGCTACTTTAAAAAGCAGATTTCTCTGTGTGAAATTATGGCTTCTTTTCCAAGAGAGAGTATGTCGTCGCAAGAGCAGCGCAATTTTTGTTTCTTTTCTTTCTGTAACTGTATTTATTTCCCTATCAGAGTGGCTTTTTTTCTATGTAATTTTTCAAGGGAAAACAACCTTTGTGGCCATGGGTTTTCCTTCCAGCTACAAAACTGCTAACAGTTAGTCATTGCTTTGCCACAAAGTCTTTACGCAATAAGTAAGTAAGTAAGTAAACCGTTTATTTCATAACTTACATGAACTGCTTATGCAGTCAATGAATTAGTGACAATATTTATTAATTGTTCATTACATTTATGTAGTCACCAAAGTTGCAATGGCAGTTGTTTTACTTGCACAAAATGTACATGCAAGTAACAAAAGGGGTAGCAAAATGTTGGTGTGTCCATGCAGCTACCACACCCTAATAAGTTCATTTTGATTTCTTGCATAACTATGTTGTAAGAGGGTGGTTCAAAACTGAACTCAAGGGATCAATTTAGGGAGTGGGAACACCACAGTTCAAAGGAATAGTGTGAGGCCCCGCAGAGGTGTTATGGTAACAAACTTTATTCTTTCATTTACCACAACATTAACGTCACAACATACACACATCTCAACCAGAGGAACAAAAAACTGTTGTTTTCTAGTTTCTTACATTCTTGCAGTTTCAGCAGTCTACAGCCCACACAGTCATGTTTTAACATCCTCATAGCTGGAATGCTTTTAGGGACATGTTGTTCTTGTATGGTAGTCTAGGATAAGTTGGTCTTGTATGGTAGTCTAGGATAAGTTGTTCTTGTATAGTAATCTAGGATAAGTTGTTCTTGTATAGTAATCTAGGATAAGTTGTTCTTGTATAGTAGTCTAGGATAAGTTGTTCTTGTATAATAGTCTAGGATAAGTTGTTCTTGTATGGAAGTCTGGGCGCTGAGTGCCTGCCAGCTCTCATTATTCATAATATTTCTTGTTTCACCAAAGACCAATGGAGAACTTCAAAAAACAATACCAGCTAATTCTGACCACCCATTGGAAGCTGACATCAGCCTATTGGCCTTAATCTATCCAACTTCTGATTCATAGAGAAAATGGGGGTACAGATGAAGCAACAAAAATCTCTACAAGCCTTGAGATATTGATAGAAGGTCAGCTGTGGCAAAAGCTCCTGCAGTGTGAAGAACATCATTGCCTAAGTGAACCAGTATACTCTAGCCCTGACTATCCTAGATCTCTAATTATGCCCCAAGGCCCATACAAAAGGATCTTGCTGTGGGTCTAGCTGAGGCAACGTCAGACAAAGGATGGCCTCCAACTCTGGGGCTACAGGCCTAGTGCATGAGTTGTCTTGTCAGGTCCCTGGCCCCATACACATGGAGACCTTTTGACACTAAAGTGAGAAAAAAAAAGAACTGTCAGTACACACCCCCAGTGGCTGCTTTATAGCAAGCCTCACATAGTTGTAAGATAACTTCCAAGCCACAACCACTGGAACACAACAGATAAGACCTTGTTTGTGTAAAACACTGTAACACAGACCCAAATCAGCACATTCTTACGAGAAGGAAGGGGGGTGGAGAGGGTGAAAAGAAGGGGGAAGGGGTTGTAGTTCAAACTTTATAGTGCATAAAGGTCATACTATAAATCATGGAAGTGATGCTAATATGTCTACATTACTTTCTGGTTTCACAAGCATAATCCCCAGAAAATATGTCTATATGGTACTCAAACACATATGGTCATTCAGTCAGTTCAGGGTTTATCTTCATTATTTGCATTATGTGCTCATGCGTTTAGCAAAGTGATTGTACAATATTTTATGACCCACATTCTGTTTTGTATAACATCAATGTGATAAAATTTTTCATCACTAATATAAGGCGTCAAAATGTACACCAAAATAATGACAATTTTTGTTTTGTTCCTTCCATGTGTTCATAGAGACATCATAGTGATAGCAAAATATATTGTCATTTACATAATGCATGCATACAGTCACAGATTTCATATCATATTTTATTACTTACATGGTGACTTTGCACATTCACCAAAGTGACAGACGATTATCAGCAGTGAAGGCAGAATATAGGCAGCAGTACGCATGTTCCAGCCTGTAGATCACTCCACAACAATGTAATGTGATGGTCTACTGCAGTATTGCTTCCACTCCATCTGACTCAAGTATTTCCTGTGCTACAACACGATGAAGGACTCTAGTAAATAGTAATGAGGATGTTAATTGAAACCATATTCTGTACAACACAGAGATACAACCAGATGATTGAAAGCATTGTTTTTGTTTGACGTCACCAAAGATGTTGTTACAGCTAAAACACCCTGTTCACTTGAACACACGTCCATTGTATGAGACCTCTGGGCTTGTTCACTTATTTCCCTGTGTGAAACAAGCTATGGTGACAAAAGCACTTTGTTACAAGGTAAGATAATGGGGGGTGTTTTAGCATGGTGATAAATCAGTTGTGGTCTGTCTGGCGTTTTAAAAGCAGCAACTGTGATCATTTTATAATACAAAAATTTAACATATCAACAAAAAGGAAGTGTTATTCCTTCGGCCCAGTTAATAGGTCATGTTAAAGTTTATACTGAACAGACTGAAGCCACAAGCAGAGAGCATCATTGTTGAGGAACAAGCAGGTTTCAGAGCAGGGTGTAGCCCAGCTAAACAGCTATTCAACCTCAGAATACTCTGTGAGCGGTACCTTCTACTCCAAAGAGATATCTACCACGTATTTATTGATTTTAAGAAGGCATTCAACAGGGTGTGGCATGCAGCTTTGTGGGCAACCATGAATTTGTACAGGATCAATGCAAACCTGAATAGAGTCATTAAAGAGCTGATTTTGGTCACCACACTGAATCTCGGGCCCTTTCTTGGCATTTCACAGTGCCCTGACGACCTTGATGGATTTTCTCCAGGCCTTCTGTTTGCATGGAGTATGGAAGAATCAGCCTGTCATCCTTCAGTAGAATGCTGCTCCAGCTGCTCAGGTCTCCTCTGATTGCAGAATAATCTCTGGCAGAAAGAGAAGTGTCTTGCTTGCATAAGCTGCATGAGCATCCTCTGACATCAACAGGAGTCTCTGACAAAACTGCTGTTGATCAGGGGCACCAATGGTTTGTGGTCAGTCTGAAGTGTGAAGCGTTCAAGTCCAACAAGGTAATGCTGGAATCATTCACAAGCCCCAACTCCGGCAAGGCACTTCCTTTTGATTTGAGCATAAAAATTATCGTTTCTCGGCAGCAGTAAGAGTGTGTGAACAGTATGCTACAGGTCTCCATATGCTGTTGCTTTCTTGGAGGAGGACTGCTCCCACTCCGTAGCAACTGGCATCTGAACTCACAATGGTGGGCTTTTCAGGGTCATCTAAAGCCAAAGTTGGCATTGTAGTGATGACTTCCTTGATGTGAGCAAAAGTTTGGCTTGTGCTGGTCCCCATGTCCAGGCTTTGTCCTTTTCTAAGAGTTCAGTCATGGGACGAAGTACACTGGAGAGGTGTGAGATGTGTTTTCCCAGGAAGTTTTATCATTCCTAGAATCCTGTGCAGCTCTGGCATGTTGGCTGGTTCAGCCATCTTTACAACTGCTTCACCCTTGTCTGGATCAGGTCTGATGCCGTTTTTACTGATCCTGTAGTTCCAGAAACTCGATTTCTTCCTTCTGCAGTTCATATTTTAGTCTGTTTGATTTGATTCCTGCAAGGTTTGGCTTGGTCAAGGTTTCCTGCAAGTGTCACTCATTCTCCTCTTCACTGCTTCTGTGTATCAGTATGTCATCAAAGTAGCATGAGACATTGCTCTTATCTTGCAGAATAGACACCCTCCTGCGCTGAAATATCTCTGCCGCTGAGGAAATTTCTAAGGTAGACGTTTGTAGTGGTACCTTCCAAAAGGTGTGATGAAAGTAGTTAATTTTGCCATTGTCTCATCCAATGGAATTTTCCCAAATCTGCTGGTTGTGTCAAGTTTGCTATACGCCTTCCATCCTTTCAGCTTGTGGAGAAGATCTTCTGGCATAAAGAGCATGTATCTCTCTCTTTAGAGACTGGTTCAGGCTTTTTTAATAGTCAGTGCAAATCCTTACACCTCCTGACTTCCTCACCACAGGCACCATACCTGCACTCCAGCCAATTGGTTCTTTGATCTCTTGGATGTTGCCTGACTGTTCCATCCACTGCAACTCATCCTTCACTTGGGTCAGTGGTGAGATGGCCTCTCTTCTCAGTGTGTGGAGACTGAAGGGCTGACAGTTGTCCTTCAACACAATTTTCACCAATTCACAGCTGACAAGACGTCAGTATTGCTGAACACAGACTCTATGGCATTGATCAGCTGATCAGGGGACAGATACCCTAGTGGTCAGAACATTGCGCTGGCAATTTGACGACCCAGGTTTGAGTCCGGTCGAGGAAATTTTTCTCCTGGAGTTAACATCAGTGCTGACTCCACTCTCCCCAAAAGTCTTTTGGACGAGACTTTAAACCGAGGCCCCGTGTGCAAATGCACGCAGAACATCTTGCGCACACGTTAAATCCTGTTCCGCTTTTCGTAAGAGTAGGCCATCGTGTGCCGGTGGGAACAGATGACAATATTTACAAAACTGCATACACACGGGGACCGGATGAAAAAAAGCACATGATTGCTTATTCTGTTATCCTCGATATAAAAGAATAAATAAATAAATAAATAAATCTGTTGGTCTAATCCTAGTCTTCTTAAAGCCACTCGACTTTTTGCTCATGGTGTTGTTTTATTGTCTGAAACTGCTGTGGGATTGCAAACACAGCTGAACAATTTGTATACTGCTGCTTAAGACCTTCAGTTGAAAATGAATATGAACAAAGGTAGCATCATGGTATTTGGAGGGGAAAAAAAAGATTTTTGGCAGGTCACGAAACATGGTACAATGGTGAAGCAAAGGTTTCTGTTGTATACTCACATGGATATCTTGCATTCTACTTGACAGCTATACTTCCCTTCAATTCTACCTGTCAAGATTTAGCTTCAAGAGCTAAGAAAGCTGTTCTGGGTATTATGAGTATCTTATATAAGATTGAAAATATTTCTGTTAAAGTCTTCAGGAAACTCTTTGATACAAAAGTACAATCTATTATACAATACGGGGCTGAGAATTTGGGAATGGAAAATATTGTGCCAATAGAAAAGCAACATATATTTGCATTAGAGATATTTCTTGGTGTAAACTGACACACTCTAAATGATATGATCTAGAGAGAACTGAGAGGGTATCCATTGTTTATGATTCTAAGGTAAAATGCATAAATCATTGGATTAAGATAACTCATATGGAGGATAAGTGACTGCCACCCAAAACCTTTAAGATGCTATAAAACTTGACTGTAAAGGAAATTATAGTTGGGCATCTGAAATACGTACATGTTTTTGTCAGCATGGCTCTGGGTTGTCTGGGACAATCAAGGAGTGGAAAACACATTCAAAAATCCTTTAAGCAGAGACTTGTTGACTGCAGATGGCAGGAGTGGAACACCCATAATTATTCATAACAGTGATCAATTTTGTGTGTATGCATCATGATTATAAAAAAGATATTTTGCATTAAAGAGAACAAGCTGGTGACAATGAACCATTACGTTAGGCAAGCATTATAAATTTTTTGTTGTTATGCACGAGTTATGGCTGTGTATTAAAAAAAATATGCAAAAGAC
>CM060339.1:879832-885614 GCA_030674155.1 Stramonita haemastoma | reverse complement strand
CTCTCTCTCTCTCTCTCTCTCTCTCTCTCTCTCTCCAGTATTTTCTGCCTAACCAGCCCACACTTCTGCCTTTTGTCCTGCTGTTAAAAAGTGTGGATATTTCAGACTTTGTTTTTATGAATTTTCTGATGAGCTGCCCTGAAGTCGGAACGTGTGGGTTGAGGCCAGCAGGCAGACCTCCTGCAGAGTGACAAGCACAGGAGAAGACCTGGCACTGCACATTCCACCTTATAGTCTGGAAAATGAAAATCTCTAACATGCATGAACACACACACACACACACACACACACACACACACACACCACGCACACACACACACACACACACACACACACACACACACACACACACACACACACACACACACCACACACACACACACACACACACACAGGCGCTCGTATTTGTGTATGCCGGTTTTTTTTGGTAAGTATGTTGAAGGGGCACTGCACTGTGCTGTGGTACACCACAATTATTGTATATCATCATTATTATTATTTTATGTGTAATATTGGGGGCGGGATAGCTAAGTGTTCAGAACGCTTGCTTTCCCCATGTCAAGTTAAGCAGCGTCCAGCATGGTTACCACTTGGATGGGTGACCATTTGTGCGCCTTGGCTTCAGTACAGTTCTTCCAGTTCACCCAGCTGTCAATGGGTACCTGCCCTCTTTAGAGTCAGTGAAGGTAGAGCAGCGAGGGAGAGGAGATGGGCGCCGCCCTCAATAAGCTGGCCCTTAGAGAAGCTGAGCCCTTTGATTTTTTGTTCCCCTAGGACCCTTAGGTTATGGGAAACCTTTACCTTTTTACCTTTTTACTATGTATTGTTGCGTACACAGTACCAGTTTTCGTTCCGACATATTTGCTATATTCAAAACAGGCTGCCGTTTTCGGGCTGTGGTGTTGCCACAAGGACAGCGCTACCTACACGTACCAAAGATGCCAGTGAAGTGTATAGGCCTGTGCATACAAAGAGAATGCTCTTGGTGCTGTGTGTTCTGTTACTGTGCAAAAGTCGGGGTAGGATGGGAGTCAAACTGACCTTTTTTCACATGTTCTTGAAATGCACCTTAATCTTGAGGGTGTGTATGCAGGCGCGCGTTCGTGCGCGCGCTTGTGTTTGTGGTGGCGTTTTCTTGTGTGTGTGTATGCGGCTGCGGCACTGCACTTTGCTGTAGTGAATCACATTATTGTATATTATCATTGTTATCATGTGTACTGCTACGTTTCATTGCGTACACTGTATCAGCTTTCCTTTTGACGAACTTGCTATATTCTTCGGGGCTGTGGTATCGCCACAAGTCCGGCTCCACGCATATCAAAGATGCACGTAAAGTGTGTATGCATACAGTACAAGCGTTCTCTTGGTGCCGTAGGCTCTGTTACCGTGCAAAAGTCGGGGTAGGATGGGACTCAAACCTGCGCCTCCTTTGTATTAACAATAATAACGTTTGTTTGTCATGTTCGAAGATGACCGCCAAAACAGCAGAGGAGGCAGCTGCTCTTTCGGAAACTGGGCAGAAATTGGATTATAGCGGAGATGCCTTGCCCACAGTACATCCCCACTCTCTCGGCCAAGAGGGCATAAGGACTGTCAGTGTTGGAGATGTTCTCCAAAGGCCAACTAGCCTCCAAGGCTGCAGCACATAAGGACTGTGCAAGTCAAGCCTCCTAGTCAGAGAGTCATAGTCAGTCACTAAAGACTAAGCTGTAAAATGGAATTCCATGAGTGGGAAAGAAAGCCGCTGATCATACAGCCTCTCACTTTGCTGTTGCCCCCAGCATCAAAGGTTTCATTAATCAAGAACTATGATAAAGCCTCGGGCTGAAGGCATGACAATAATGATATATGGAATTTATATAGAGCTGAATCTTGTCAAGTAAACAAATCGAAGCCTCTGCATTCAAATCAGTCACAGGCATGGGACCATTCACAAATACAATTAACAAAATTTATTATATAATTATTTACACAGACTTATTACCGTCTGCTTAAAAGCAAACCCCTTCAACATCACAGTAATACAGATATATGCCCCTACATCAGACAGACAGCACAGATGAAGACGTAGAAGAATTCTACGACCAACTACAAGGTGTTATAAATCAAATTCCCAAGAAAGACATCCTTGTTGTTCAAGGTGACTGGAATGCCAAGATAGAAGTAGATGCCCACAAAGACTGGGAGGGCATTTGTGGACCACACTGCAACAAAGAAACAAATGAAAGAGGCTTGAGACTCCTGGAGTTTGCCAGTAACAATAATCTCCAGCTAGTGAATACACTTGGCCAATATAAAAAATCCAGAGGATGGACATGGCATAGATCAAATGGTAAACACCACACACAGATAGATTACATCATGGTGAAAAGACAGAAGCTTTCCAGGAGCAGACATAGGGGGTGACTATGATCTTGTAATGATGACATTCCGACTCTGTCTCAAAACAATTCACAAGCAGAACAACATCAGGGTCAAGACCTCGAGAAGTTGAAAGATCCAGAGGTAGCATTTTTCAGGCAAGGTAAGGTGGAAAACTTCCAGCACTCACTCTGATAGATTCAGATGATAGGATATAGATACATTGGTGGATGGTTTCAACACAGCAGTGACTGAAACAGTAAGCGAACTTCTTAGCAAACATCGACCAGTCAAAAAACCTTGGGTCACACCTAACATCCTACAACTATGTGACAAACGTAGAGAGTCACAGAAAAGGAAAAATGAAACAGAAGAAAGTGCAGAACAATATAGGGCACTCAACAAAAGAATCAGAAAGTCCATGACAAAAGCAAAAGAGAAATGAATTGGTGAACAGTGCCAGAACATTGAAGAAAACATCAAGAAAAACAACAGCAAAAAAGCATATCAACTGGGGAAAGACCTGACTGGCACAAAACAGGGAAGAAGCTCAACAATCCAAGACAACAATCATTATTTATTATGGGAAGTGCCTCACTGATGACCAGGATATTCTGAACAGGTCGACAGAATACTGCTCCAACCTGTATAACTACGAAACCACAGAAGATCCAGAAATCCTCAATGTCCTCAACAGCACAGATACAGACAGCCCCCTATCCTCTGGGAAGAAGTAAAAACAGCAGTCAGATCAATGAAAAAGGGGAAGTCAGCAGGGGCTGACAACATTCCAGCTGAGTTGGTTCAAGCTGGAGGGGAAGCCATGATCAGTGCTATGCTAAAAATCTGCAACAAGATCTGGCAGACAGGAAAATGGCCAACACCATGGACACAGTCACTCATCATCACCCTCCCCAAGAAAGTAAACCTTCAGTAGTGCCAGAATTACCGCACAATCAGCCTCATATGCCACCCAAGCAAGGTCATGTTGAAGATTATATTGAACAGACTGAAGCCACAAGCAGAGACCATCATTACTGAGGAACAAGCAGGTTTCAGAGCAGGGCGTAGCATAACTGAACAGACATTCAACCTCAAAATACTCTTTGAGCTGTACCTTCAACACCAACAAGACCTCTACTATGTATTTTTTTTTATTTTAAGAAGGCATTCGACAGGGTTTGGCTTGCAGCTTTGTGGGCAACCATGAATTTGTACAGCGTCAATGTAAACCTGATCAGAGTCATCAAAGAGCTGTACAACAAGGCCACCAGTGCAGTGTACTACAACAGCAACATTGGAGAGTGGTTCCGAACAACAGATGTGAGGAGTGATGATGGAGGTAGATCCTAGGTAGGAAATAAGTGTCTTTAGGTTGGAATTGAATGTGTCAAGTGAAGGGATTTGGCGAAGGGAGAGAGGCAGGTCATTCCAGATCAATGGACCAGAAACAGTGACAGAGCGACGGCCAACAGCAGGTATTTTTAGAACATGGTATCTGCGGCAGTACATCTTCATCTTTGGGGTGTGTATGCGCGCGCGAATGTGTGCGCGCTCGTGCTTGTGTGTGCGTTTTCTTGTTTGTGTGCATGTATCGGTGGGCCTGCACTTTACTGTGTTACATCATATTGTTGTATATTATCATTATGTGTACTGCTGCGTTTTATTCCACACACTGCATCATATTGTTTATATATTATCATTATTATTATGTATACTACTACGTTTTATGGCGTACAATGCATCATATTGTTGTATATTATCATAATTATTATGTGTACTGCTATGTTTTATTGCGTACACTGCATCATATTGTTGTATATTATCATTATTATTATGTGTACTGCTATGTTTAATTGCGTACACTGCATCATACTGTTGTATATTATCAGTAGTAGTAGTAGTAGTAGTAGTAGTAGTAGTAGTAGTAGTAGTAGTAGTAGTAGTAGTAGTAGTAGTAGTAGGACTGCTACGTTTTATTACACACACTGCATCATATTGTTGTATATTATTATCATCAGTATGTGTACCGCTACGTGTTATTGCGTACACTGTATCAGCTTTCGCTCTGACAAACTTGCTACAGTGTTCAACAAGTTACCCTATCTCCCTCAATACAGGACGCTTCGTTGCATGATGCACGTGAAACCTGAACTATACTGTGTTCACCCACACATCCGGGTCAGGAGATGAGCATTCAACGTGTTACGGGCACCCCACTTCTCTTCACTTCACCTCACTTCACTCCACATAAGACACGGGCTAACGCCACTTCGTGCCTATGCAGCCACAATGATTTAAAATACCGTCCCAGGCTGCTGTGTCTGAAATACAATGTCATCTCCTGGCTTCCTCAGAAAGAAAACCGCTCGTTTTTTTCCATGACAAGTGAGTATTATATACTGTAGAATACAAAAGATCTTATGTTTGTATGTGGTTCTGAGGTATAGTGCTCCTAGTCAGTCTCATAATAACGAAGTCATTCGTCTTCCTTAATTGTTAAACACTCGGACTACTGCCTGTCATTTGAGCGAAAATGCGTTGCACTGCTTTTAAGTGCCTGACAAGTCAGGCCCAGTGCATCCGACTTTGGCATTAGAGAGATTTTTTTTCAGACGTTCTGGAAAATAGCAGGAGAATAGACTAGGAAGGCAGACAATAAAGGAGGAGGTGACAGATAGAAAAGTAACTAAGTAGAAACAGAGAGGGATAGAAAAGAGGGAGTTTCTAGAGCAGGATTTCCAAAAGGTGGGGATGCTATTTATGCTGACACGTCCCCGCCATCCCTACGAGGGGAGTCCAACTTTTTTTTTTTTTGGAGGGCGGAGGGGGGGGGAGGGGGGGGGGGGAATAGTCAGTACTAACTCAGAGGCGAAAAATGTCCTTGACAGGCGCGTGGGTGGTGGTAAGATCTCAGGCCCTCAGATCACAAGCTCAACGTTCTAACCACTAGGCTAATTCATCCCGTGCCAGCCCCTCCCCCCCCCCCCCCTTGTCTCATATAAGAACTACGGTATCAGGAAGAACATGACTGTGATTTAGAGAACATAAGAATTATTTACACTGTCGTAATTAACAGAATAACAAGATATTTTGGTTTATCACACAAAGTTTGGAAAAGTATAGAAACGAAAGACATATTGACATACAAACGCACGATCATAAAGAATTACGGAATTTTGCATTCAAGGATTCTCATAGGAATAGCATAAAACAGAATAACTGTGTTCATGTTGCATTTTTGTAAAATGGCAAGTTTACGGGGTTTTTCCTTTCTGGGGGCAGAATGCTCGTACCTAACCCTTGCCAGAATATTTACACTGTGCTTTTTTTCTTCACAGAGGAGCCTTGTCATCAAGACGGCTGACAAACAGACCACCACCACCACCACCACCACCACCACTGCCGCCGCCACCACCAC
>CM060339.1:844832-877332 GCA_030674155.1 Stramonita haemastoma | reverse complement strand
CATCCGAATTCGGTTTGCAACAAAGCCCTGAAGGTTTTCTTGGATTTGGGGCTACAGGAAAATATCGGATTTTCCTCTTCTTTCTGCCTCGAAAGCTCGGCCTGCAGTTACTGTTGTCTAGCATATGCAAACACCGATTTCACAGGCACGACCAGAAACACAGCACAACACAACACAACCGGCTGTGAGACGTCTGGACAATGGTCACCTCACAAAAAGGGGACACCTGTCTCACCTGCACATTTTCCTCCCTTTTGCCTTCACCTATCCCTTAGTCTTGGGGCACTCACCCCTGAAGACTTTCCAACCAGCTTCCTCCTCCTCCTCGCGCACGCGCAAATTTGAGCTTCTTCCCGTTGCGAGTCGAGGCCAGTCTACACCACTCGGTCGCGTTCGTTTGCTGGAGTTTGGTCTGACTGCATGTCGGCAGCCTGCCGTCAATCGATCGCTGGGCACCACACTTCTGATTGCATCCTCAGTCCTTGCTAAATGATAAAGTAGATAAAAATAAAATAGAAAATAAAACGTAGAATAGGGAATAAAATAAATGAAACAAAACCTAAACCATTTTCATTAAAGGAGACATAGACTAGGAATTAACGTACAAAGATAGAATAAAAAAAAAGAGTAAAACTAAACCATAGACATAAAAAATAGGGACTAAAAAAAATGCGAGAGATGACAGGAGCGCAATCTTGGTGACAGTGATCTTGGTGTCCGTAAACACCACCGCCTACCGTGATCCTGGTGTCCGTAAACACCACCACCTACCGTGATCCTGGTGTCCGTAAACACCACCGCCTACCGTGATCCTGGTGTCCGTAAACACCACCATCTACAGTGATCCTGGTGTCCGTAAACACCGCTTACAATGATCCTGGTGTCCGTAAACACCACCACTTACAGTGACCTTGGTGTTGTAAAACACCACCACCTACAGTGATCTTGGTGTCTGTAAACACCACCACACACACAGACATTGAGACAGTTGTCACGAGGGATTTGGACGTTGTCACCTCATGTTCACAGCATTTCCTTAGGCTCCTTCCTTCCCATACTTTATTCCACGCGGGTCCTAATCTGGTGAGTGGTCGTGTGGGTCATATGAGAGTCCTCTTCTGTGGTGTCATGATGGGGATCATCTGAGAGTCTTCTCCTGAAAGGCATCCTGTGGATCACCTGGGAGCCGTCTCCTCAAAAATGAGGCCATCGTCTGGAAAGCTGACATCAAAATATGCCCAGAACGTGTAAGTATATGTGTACAGCTGTAGTGGAGAGACTTGATTCTACATGATTCAGGTATGGGGTGTTGAGTCTTTTAGACATCATCCCTGAAGTCGGATTGCAGCTACCTTGCTGGTAAACACACGATCCCATGATTATGCAAAGTGTCGCCATTAGTGAACCTGGGAACTCCGGCTGAAGAACGAAATGATATGCGTGCAACACAGGGATGCACACCACACACACACACACACCACACACACACAACACACACACACACACACACACACACACACACACACACACACACACACACACACACACACACTGTACACACACACACAATGTACACACACACAATGTACACACACACAATGTACACACACACACACACACACACACACAATGTACACACACAATGTACATACACACACACGCACGCACGCACGCACGCACGCACGCACGCACGCACGCACGCACCACACACACACACACACACACACACACACACACACAATGTACACTCACAGGCGCACAAAGTACAAGCAAAAGCACACAGTCTTACTGATGATGACTTTCTAGTTCTGCTTTCAGGGGCTGTGGTCTGGAATCAAGGGCCAGTGACCTGACCTGACCTGACCTGGCAGTGATGTGTGAGGGCAGCCATAGTGACCTGCCTTTTCTATAAGGGTAGAGCATCAGTATCAGCAAGGCCCATAACCAAGATGGTCCTCAGAGTGCACTTGAGGGACACCACACGACAAATGATCAAGGACAACATCGAGTACAACACGGCAAATCATCGGTGACAACATCGAAGACAACACGGAAGACAACGCGGATAATCATTGAGGACAACATCAATGACAACACGGCAAATCATCAACATTGATAACATCGAGGACAACATCGAGGACAACACGGCAAATCAAGGACAGCATCAAAGATATGACGGCAAACCATTGACAACATGGACAACATCGAGGACAACATCGAGGACATCGAAGACAACACGGCAAATCATTGAGGACATCGCAAAGGACAATATCGAGGACAGCATCGAGGACAGCATCGAGGACATCAAGGATAACATCGAAGACATCGACATAACATCGAGAACATCAAAGTCAACAGGCTAATCTTTAAAGACAACATCGATGACGACAGCGTCGAGGACAACATCGTGGACAACACCGAGGATAACACCGAGAACGTTGAGGACAACATCAGACAACATGGCATATCTTTGACAACACCGAGGACACCAACGCACGGCAAATCATCGATGACAACACCGAGGACAACATCAAACACAACACCGAGGACAACACCGAGGACAACACCGAGGAAAACACCGAGGACAACATCAAAGACAGCACCGAGGACATCAAAGACAACACGGCAAATCAACAGTGGCATTAAAAGAACATCGAGGACAACAACGAAAAGAACACGGAGGACAACACGGTATACTATTGCCAAGGACAACATGGAGGACAACATCAAAGACAACACGGAAAATCAGTTAGGACAGCATCAAAGAGAACACGGCAAAGCATTGAGGTCAACATCGATAACACGGCAAATCCCTTAGGACAACATCAAAGACAACACGGCAAATCATCAATGACAACATCCAGGACAACATCAAGACAACACAGCAAATCATCAATGACAACATCCAGGACAACATTGTTGCCTGTAAGAGCGAAAAGAATTTGTTGTTTTTGGTATACCGAGGCTTTTTTTTTTTTAATCTTTTAAGTAAATCAGATTTCATATGTTGAGAAAAATGTGCTAGTCTTCGACCTTCATTGTCAGTTCGCACTGGTGCACAATGGCCTACTCTTCCGAAAAGGGGACCAGGTTTAAACGTGTGTGCAAGGTGTTCTGCGTGCGGTGTGTGTGTGTGTGTGTGTGTGTGTGTGTGTGTGTGTGTGTGTGTGTGTGTGTGTGCGTGCGTTTGCGTGTGTCTGTGTGTGTGTGCGTGTGTGTGGTGCGTGTGTGTGTGTGTGTGTGTGTGTGTGTGTGTGTGTGTGTGTGTGTGTGTGTTGTACGTGTGTGTGTAGGGGGAAGGGGGTGGTAGTGGAGAGAGGACATAGCTTTTGGTAGATGTATTTTAGGGGGAAGGGGTGTTGGGAGGAGGGGATAGAATACTTGGTTGGATCAGTGGGGATAGGGAAAAAATGGATAGAGGAGGTTAACTGTTAGATTTTCACCAGGTTCAATTTCGCGTTTTTTTTGTGTTTTTTTAAAATTCTTGTGTGGGTTATTTTGGGCGTAATCCCTTTTTTTAAATGGAGAAACTTTGTTGTTGTTGTTTTTTTAAAGTAAGATCCTCGATGGACTTTGCTGAAAATTGGAAATTGATTTTGAAGTATCCAAACACCGGGTCCAACTTAAACTGTTGATGTTGAAAGGACTGGTAGTTAGAACAATTTGATAAAACGTCTTCTGAGTTCCCTGGCTAAGCTATATTTTTCATCCGGTGATAAAAACGATAAATACCGTTGTCTAAAGCTACACACCATAGTGTCTACCTGTTCTTGTGTCCACATGCATGCATGCAGACAGACCAGCCAACGGACTGTCAACCCGTACCCCAATATTAACCTTTAACACTAACCCTAACCCTTTACATCTAACCTTTACAGTTACTTTAATCCTGGCCCGTCATGTGGACACAAATGGCAGGTAGATTCCTTGGTACATGCTGACACTACGGCAAAACATTTTTGTCCCGTATGGTTGGGGGTGGTTGTAGAACTTTTTCTTTTTCGTCGTTGTGCTCTGACAGCAACTACTGTTGTCTGTCATATGAGCAAAAATATGTTGCGCAGCCGTTAAGCACCTGACAAGGCAGGCCCAGCCATATGATTTCGACGTAGGAGGCTATCATTAATAATTGTCTTTTTTTTAATGGCAGAAAAATGGACCAAAAGGTAGAAAATAGACAAAAAGGCGACAGGTAGAACAGAAACAAGACAGAAACAGAGAAATGAGGGAAATCCTAGCACAGAATTTTCAGAAGTTGGAGATACTATTATTAAAATACTGACAGCTAGAACCCCCCCCCCCTAAATCCCAATTCCCAAGGGGGGGGGGGGGGGGTAATTAGGGGTTCGAATTTTAAAGTTGTTAGGAAGAGGGGTGTGTATCGTGTGTGTGTGTGTGTCTGTGTCTGTGTCTGTGTGTGTGTCTGTCTGTGTGTCTGTCTGTGTGTCTGTCTGTGTGTCTGTCTGTGTGTCTGTCTGTGTGTGTGTGTGTCTGTCTGTGTGTGTGTCTGTGTGTGTGTCTGTGTGTGTCTGTGTGTGTGTCTGTGTGTGTGTGTGTGTGTGTGTGTGTGTGTTTTGCATCTGTGTGTTGCGTGTGTGCGTGTGTGTGTGTGTGTGTGTGTGTGTGTGTGTGTGTGTAATTTTTTTTTATTTCGAAGATAACTGAAAAACCACTCGTGGGCTTTTTACCCCCAGTCTCCCTGTCATGCGTTTTAGAAAGCTTTGTCCTCCGTTACAACATTCTCCTTTTTTTTTCTTGTTTTACAATAATGGAATAAGCATATCTGCATTTTCTTACATCTGGTCTCCGTGTGCACGCGACTTAGCAAATTCTATCATCCGTTTCCGCCGACACCAGAGGGAGGGAGGGAGGGGGGAGAGAGAGAGAGAGAGAGAGAGAGAGAGAGAGAGAGAGAGAGAGAGAGAGAAGTTTGGTTTGGTTTGGTTTGGTTTGGTTTGGTTTGGTTTGGTTTGGTTTGGTTTGGTTTATTTATTCTTTTATATCGATGATAATGAGATAAGCACTCTCGTGCCTGTTTACATCCAGTCCCCGTGAAGAAAAGGTTGCATTTTGGGGAGGGGGGTTTCTAGAGTACCAGCATGATTTTATTTGTAGCAAATAGTGCAATTGCCCTTAAGGGGTGAAGGTTTTTGAGATGACTACATTGCTTTCATTTTTTCCTGTGTTTTATAAGGACCCTATACAAAACTGATAAAAATGTTGTTTTTGATAGTTTAGAAATCAAATGGTGAGCACACACCAATGACACTTGACCACCCAACTGACTTTCCTGAGAAAAAAGCAAGCTGTGTACAACTCTCTCTTCTTTAAAAGTTACAAGATGATGTATTGCACTTATTCATTTGAGGTGTTTCCTGGCTAAGTAACTTGAGGAACGCTCTCAAATTTGCATCCGTAAAGTGGATGAAGCTCGACTGTGTGGTCCACAGCACACTCACTCTGGGTAGGAGCAGGCCGGAGTCCGAAAATGCGCATGACTGTTATGAGATTCGAGCCCCCGACCTTAAGTCCGAATTCCAAGGCACTAACCACTGCGCCATGGCTGCTGTTTCTTCTTAAAAACTTACAGGATGATGTACTGCTCTTATTTATTCGATGTGTATTCTCTGGCTGCAAAAAAAAAAAAAAAGCAACGCTGGAATTAAGGTTTTTGTTACTTGTGTGTTTTAAAAGCAGATTAGAATGAACACGTTATTGTGGTCTGAGATATGTCAGATGATGGTGAGAATTGACAAGCGAACAAAAGTCGGTGGGTTGGTCATTGTGTCACTGCTGGTCAGAGCACTGGGAAAAGCCTACCTCCCCCTTCAGCCAAATAAAAAAAGCTGGAGTTAGGGTTGGGTAGCCGGCTCGCAGCTGTAGTAAAGTTGTTTTTTTTTTAAAATTCAGAATGACTGGAAAGTATTTCAAAACTTGATAAAAAGTACTGCAAATGAGAAAGAAACCAAAAATAAAATAAAATCGTAAACAAGGTCTATGTTCAAAGTTCTATTCATGAATGACTGTGTTTGCAAGTGTGGAGTATGCACTCGAGATCTCGGGTTCATGTGCACTTTTTGTCTGCCTGTCTGTCTGTCTGTCTGTCAGACAGTCTGTGTGTGTGTGTGTGTGTGTGTGTGTGTGTGTGTGTGTGTGTGTGTGTGTGTGTGTGTGTGTGTCTCTCTCTCTCTCTCTCCTCTCTCTCTCTCTCTCTCTCTCTCTCTCTCTCTCTCTCTCTCTCTCTCTGTATTAAACTTGCTCACACACACGCTTGCTTGCCCAGAGCCATTATCTTGAATGTGCATTAACTGTTAAAAGTAAATAAAAAAAAATTGAAATTGTTTTTTTCAAAGAAAAGTGCAAACCTACCAAATTGTGCAAAATCACCTGAGTTTTTTTTTAGTCCGGGGCTACTCTTTTTGAAAAAGTGTTTTGTTGTTGTTCGTTTCTGTGGATGCCTTAATACGTGCAGTGCAAATGTGACGCTCCACCACATAATGAGACGGAGTGCACATGAGGTCAATTTTTAGTTATTGACATGCTATTAATGAGCAATAAAGTGGCTATCAAATACAAAAAACAGATTGAAAATCGGACAATTCTGTGCAACATTATTACAAATTGAAATGATAGACTGCAGGATGTGACAAAATGAGAAACGGGCAAGTTTATTGTAGTAAGAGGTTGTCAGAATGAGTGCTTTGGTATTTTCAAAACACTTTTAAAAGCAAAAGGAATAAAAATTATGCCTTGATATTTCATTATAAGATAAATAAATAGATCTAGTTTAATAATCAATCAAAATCACAAAATTGACAACTTGACCCCCACCTGCCTTTAATGGCTCCTAGCGCAAAATTAGGTAATGTGCTAAGCGACTCATTTCGTGGTGGAGCGCCACAAATGCGCGAGTGATAATATGAATATAGAAGGAAAAGTAGCCAAAATTAATACCGGTGTGTAGCCTTGTCGTCGCACTGTCCCAGTAACGTCACACATATTACGTTAGCTCAAAATAAGCCAGAATATAAGAAATGATAGCAAATATCAGGGCCATGTATATGTTATTCCGTAGTTATTTGATCAACTCTGTGTTGTAAACCATCGAACATGTTGCTTTGTATTTTGATCAAATCACGCACTTGCTTACCTTTACTCCGTAATTCAAACATGGCGGCTATCTGAGGCAGAGAAAGTTGGTTTCCAGTATAAACAAGAAACGACCAGACGGTTTAGAAGGTAAAGAAAACCAACATGTTGCTAGTGTTGAAATATAAAGCTGTTGAATGTCTGCGACTATGTTTCGTATTCTGTTAAGATCGCAGTATAGCATAAAAGAAAGATCGTCAGCAAAGGGGAATCAGTCAAGTGCGTTCCGTGCACCAGCGCACGTTTCAGTTGGTGTCGCCAAGACGGCAGAAAACAAGTAGTACGTGAAAACAGTTGGTAGGCATTAGGTCTACTGTCAGATATTTTGCGCTTAGCGACCTAAATTACAATTCATTCACCTGCACCTGTCTCCATCGCTGTAGATGACGATGGGAGCTCCACTCTGTCATGAACTGACATGGATTGCTATGCGACAAGGTCTCTGTTCCTATGCTATGATTACAGTATGATGTCACAGAGCCACAGACAGTTAGTTTGCTGGTGTCGAGGTTGTCTATGACGGATTTTACTGGCTCTCCTTGATTTCTTAATGCTTGAACTGGCTGCAGCAAGACAAATGCTACCAACTCATCAAGTACTGAACTAGACATGAAGTCAGATTGTGTGTTCTGTTCATTTGCCCCATATAATATATATTATATTTATGATCAGTTTTCTTTTATTGATGTATCAAGGAATATCCTGTGTAAGATGTGTATGTGTGCATATATTATATTACATAGTATACACGTATACATGTATACATGTAATGATGTATACACAGTTACACATGCACACACACACACACATACACACACGCATGCATGCATGCAGGCATCCATGCACGCACACGCACACACACACACACACACACACACACACACACACACGCACACAATACACACATACACACACACACACACACACACACACACACACACACACACACACACACACACACACACACACATCTGTAAAAAAACAACCAGAAAACCCCTGTCAGTTTGACTTTTGAAGTTTGCATATTACCTGGTTGGTGATTTTGTTGTTCTTGTTCCTTGAGAACTTGCTTTAAAAAAAAAGTTTTTGTTTTGTTTTGGTTTGGCTTTTAAGTAATACTAACAGTCTATTTGTATTTCAGTGTGTTTTCAAATTTATATTAATGACATAAATCTATTTGGAAAGTTAACCTCATTATTTCACTCTGTTCTCATTAAATTCTTTCTTTCACTAAAAAAAAAATCTATGTTCCAACAGCTCATAATATCAGTCCCACTGTTTGCAGACTCCTTTAACTCCAGCTGAATTGACAGAGGCTATTTATAATCAAGTGGTTCAGACAGTTTCACTTCAAAAGTTCAATCCTATGGGCCCATGAAGGCGCGGGTTTTAAATCTTAACTGCGGCATCTGGTGAATTAAGGATGGAGATTTTTATGGTCTCCACTGTCTTCTTGAAATTGCAGACCTTGGATATGCATACATGTATACATGTGCATTGTGTAATATATATATATATATATTTTATATATATATAAGAGAGAGAGAGAGAGAGAGAGAGAGAGAGAGAGAGAGAGAGAGAGAGAGAGAGAGAGAGAGAGAGATGATATATAGATATATTATATATATTATGTAACATGCCCTTTGAAGATCCTGTAATTTATGTTGGCATTCAGCGGGTGATAACATGAACATTCTCAGCATGCAGCCGTACAAAAAAACCCACAAAAAGCAGCTGCTGTGAAGTCAGACTGTGTTGGCTGAGGCCAGCAGACCTGACTTGATTTTACTTTCTTTCTTTCACCTTGATTCTCTCAGGAGTTGCTGGGGCACACATTCTTTTTTTTTCTGTCACATTTGGCCTTCAGCAGTAAACTGGACCTGCTTACAGCCCACCCAGATCAGAAACTTGCACTGTGGTCTGGAGGTAATTAATGCACCTGCCTGGAAAGCCAGAAGTGCAGACCCTGCAATACCCCATTTGAGCCTGAACTTTTCACCTAGATCTGCTAGACCTTGAATGGTGGTCTGTGTGCTTGTCTTTCAGATGAGACGACAAGTTAAGGTTCAGTGTGCAACATACATTCGCCACACACAAAAGAACTCATGGCAACGAGAGAGTTGTCCCTGGCAAAATTCTGTTAAAATAATGCACTCTGATAATGACAGAGAAACAAATATGCAGACAGGAGAATTTAAAAAAAAAAAAGGGGGGGGGGGGGCAGTGGCAGTGCTCATATGATGACCCACCCCCCTTGGGAAGATCAACATGAATTCCACGTAGAGAAATCTGGCATTTGTTCTTTTTTTTTTCTTTCTTTTAGTTTTATTTCAAGCATAAAAGAATAAGCTCTCATGTGTTTTTTTTTAACATCCAGTCCTTATGTGGTTTTGTCAGTTTTGTTCATCCGTTCCCACCAGCACACAATTGCCTAATCTGCCCAGAAGTAGAAGTGTGCGCAAAATGTTTCAGCCATGATTGAAAGGAATGTTGTAGACTAGAAAAGAAAAGAACTTTGTTGAAGAGAGAAAAAAACCTAAATCTGTCTGAATATCCACACCGTCTGCTATTTATTTATTTATTTATTATTTATCAATTTATTTATTTGCTTATTTATTTATTCTTTTATATCGGGGATAATGGAATAAGCACTTGTGTGTTTTTTTACATCCAGTCCCCGTGTGTATGCAGTTTTTTTGTAAATCTGTTCCCACTGGCACACGATAGCCTACTCTTACAAAAAGCAGAACAGGATTTAATGTGTGTGCAAGATGTTCTGCATGCGTTCGCACACTGGGCCTCGGTTTACAGTCTCACCCAAAAGACTTTTGGGAGAGTGGAATCAGCACTGATGTTAGCTCCAGGGGAAAAAAATCCCAGGAACGGGAATCGAACCCGGGTCGTCAAATTGCGAGCGCAATGTTCTGACCACTAGGCTATCCCGTCCCCGAGTTATCACGAGTGAAAGGCTTGTCTCATTTAATCAGCTGAAACGTGAAGTGGACTGGACTGTGGTGGACTTTAGTTTGGTGGATTAACATGGTCTGCCTGTGGTTGCCAGTCTGCTGTGTCTGGTCATAGTGTGTGGACAGTGAGGAGTCAAGTGTGATGATAGGGCAAGTGACAAAGTGACAAAGTGCGGTGTGGTGGTAATCAGCCTGACCGCCAGGTAGAGATAGATCATCTCTGTTTTCTGGGTTGATTGATTGATTCATTCAGGTGTGTGTGTCCTGAAAGCTTATTGTTACTGGTCACTGCTGTAGCCTTGTTGACCATGCTGCAATCATTTTCTGTGTTCCCTATCTCTATTATTAATAAATCTTTAAAAAAAAAATAATAATAAAAAACAAAAAAAAAAAAAAGGTATTAAAATAATAAAGTTATTGATAAGTTTAAAAAACCAAAAACTTATTAATAGGTCAAAAAAAGAAAATAAGTTATTAATAAGTATGAAAAAAAAATTAAAAGAAAAAAAAAAATTAATAAATCAAAAAAAGGAAAACATTGTTTAATAATATGAATGAATTTATTTGCCTAATTTGTGATCACCTTCACATATCCTGTACTGTAGACAGTTGATGCACCACTGAAGATTTTGCACCCAGCTTCCTCTACTCCTCTCAGTTCTCATATATATATATGCTGTAGAGGCCTCACTTAGGTGATCTAGCAGGCCTGTTGACCAGCTCATGTTCTTTTCCAGCTAGGCCATTGAGGTTGCTGGCAAAATGGAAGCTTGTTGTTGTCCTGCCTCTAGTTCCCGACTGTTGCCTTGTGATTTTCAAGTGCGTCAGCCATTATTCTAAGAAAATGGTGAGGGAGGGGGGTTGGGGGGGGGGGGAGTAGACTTCCTTGGCGTACTCCAGTCAGAACCATTCTTCTATGTTGTTGTAGACACCACACACAATCATTTACACACACACACACACACACACACACACACACACACACACACACACACACACACACACACACACACACACACACACACACACGCTCCCTCATTCTCTCTGTCCTCTCTCTCTCTTCTCTCTCGTCTCTCTTCTGCCTCTCCTCTGTCTTCTGTCTCTCTTCTGTCTCTCTGTCTCTCTGTCTCTCTCTCTCTCTCTCTCTCTCTCTCTCTCTCTCTCTCTCTCTCTCTCTCTCTCTCTCCTCTCTCTCTCTCTCTCTCTCTCTCTCTCCTCTCTCTCTCTCTCTCTCTCTCTCCCTCTCCTCCCCTCCTCTCCTCCCTCCCTCTCCCTCCCTCACTCACACACTCTCACACAGAGTATGATATCCACCAAATCTCTCTCTCTCTCCCCTCCTCTCCTCCCTCCCTCCCTCCTCTCCCTCCCTCCTCCCTCCTCTCTCTCTCTCTCTCTCTCCTCTCTCTCTCTTCTCTCTCTCTCTTCCTCCCTCTTCTCTCTCTCTCTAATCTCTCTCTCTGCTCTTACACTCATCCCTCATCACTATCCTCACACTCTCTCTCACACAGAGTATAGGATATCCACCAGAAATCTTGACAACATACTGATAAACTGTTCAGGGTCCACCCCACAGACAGATAGTATATATATATATATATGAATTAATACTCCCTGATGATAAACTGGCCTCTGACATGAGGCACAAGAGGAGTACACTGAAGACAGCCTTGTTGCCTGTGATGATAATGGAGATGATACAATATGTGACGCTCCAGCATGAAATGAGTCGCTTAGCACATTACCCAATTTTGCGCTAGGAGCCATGAAAGGCAGGTGGGGGTCAAGTTTTTAATTTTGAAATTTTGATTGATTATTAAACCATATCCATTATTTTACCTTGTAATGAAATATCAATGCATAATTTTTATTCCTTTTGCTTTTAAATGAGTTTTGAAAATACCCAAGCCCTCATTCTGACAATCTGTTACAAATATACAGTTGCTCGTTTCTCATTTTGTCACATCCTGCAATCTGTCATTTCAATTTGTAATAACTTTTGATAGAATTGTATGATTTTCAATCTGTTTTTTGTATTGTATAGCCCTGTTATTGCAAATTAATAGCATGTCAATAACTAAAACATTGACCTTTGGTGCAATGCGACTCCTTATGTGGTGGAGCGTCACATATCTTACAGCAGTGGGAAGCCAAGGCCTGGTGGTGTAAGCTTGTTACCGCTCAGGGCCAGGCTGTCACATGCATACATTGTGGTCTCATGTGTGGTGCTGCTGCTAGGACAGTCTGACTGAAGGAGTATAGATAGATCTATGTATAGGCGACTTGACACAGTGCATGTTTGGAAAACTGGCTTGGGATTTTTTTCCCTAGCTGTGTGTGTGTGTATTGGTGGTAGTGTTTTGAAAAAGATTTATCAGAGTGAAGTGTGTTAGTATAGTTTGAAAAAGGTTGGTTTGTGTGCACGCATGTGTGTGTGTGTGTGTGTGTGTGTGTGTGTGTGTGTGTGTGTGTGTGTGTGTGTTCGAGCCAAGCTGCAGTCTCTCTTTTTTAGTGGACATCATTTGGGCAGAAAGTTATAATTAAACCTGATGTTTGTTTTGTTGTATCAAATAGGTCTTGCATGACTGAAATATATGGCAAATAAATAGTTTGACTTTTGAAAAAAAAAAAATCTTGAATATTATGAACCTTGAATCTCTGTCTCTGTCTCTGTCTCTCTCCCTCCCTCTCTCTCTCTCTGTCTCTGTCTCTCTCTCTCCATCTATCTGTCTCTGTCTCTCTCTGTCTCTCTCTCTCTGTCTCTCTCTCTCTATGTCTCTCTCTCTCTCTCTCTCTCTCTCTCTCTCTCTCTCTCTCTCTCTCTCTCTCTCTCTCTCTCTCTCTCTCTCTCTCTCTCTCTCTCTCTCTCTCTCTCTCTCTCTCTATATATATATATATATATATATATGTGATACATCTCTGTCTGTCTCTGTCTGTGTCTACACAGCCACCAACAATGTTGACGCTTGGCGTGTCCCTGCACCTGCCCTGGGTGTGCCTGTCCCTGTGCACCTGGCTGGGGGTGTACCTGGGCCTTCGCTCTCTGGCCCCACACAGGAAGGCGGAGTGGCACTGTCGCCTGGTGACTGCCCTCCATGCAGCCCTCCTCTCCTTTCTTTCTGCCTGGGCCTGCTTTGTGCAGGGACCCTGGCCTTTCACTGATGCTGGTGAGTTTTGGTGGGTGGGTGAGGGGGGGGGGGGGGGGGAGGGAGGTTGGGTGGGAGGGGGGGGTTTGGGAGCCTGGGCTTGCTTCCTGCAGGGGCCCTGGCCTTTTACTGATGCTGGTGAGTTTGTGTTGGTGGGGGTGGGGGATGGTGTTGGGGTTGGGGGGGGGTGCGGGAGGGGGGAGAGGGGGGTTGGTGTGGAAGGGGGGGGTGTGGGTTGGTGGGGGAGGGGGGGAGGTGTGTCGGGGGGAGGGGGTGTGGGGGGGTTGGGGGGTGGTGGGGGTGGTTTGGGGTTGAGGGTTTGGGGGGTTGGGGTGGGGTGGTGGTGGGGGGGTGGATTTTTTGGGGGGTGGGGGGAGGTGGGGTGTGTGTGTGTGTGTGTGTAGAGGTGGGTGGGGGGGGTAGAGGTGTGTTTGTGAGTGTGTGGGTGTTATTTATTTATTTATTTATTTGTTTGTTTATTTATTTATTTATTTATTTATTTATTTATTTATTCTTTTATATCAAGGATAATGGGATAAGTACTCATGTGCTTTCTTTACATCTAGTCCCCATGTGTATGCAGTTTTGTAAATGTCATCTGTTTCCATCAGCACATGATGGCCTGTTCTTAAGAAAAGCGGAACAGGATTTAACGTGTGCGCAAGATGTTCTGTGTGCATTTGCACATGACGCCTCGGTTTATAGTCTCATCCGAAGGACTTTTGGGGAGAGTGGAGTCAGCACTGATGTTAACTCCAGGAGAAAAATCATTTCGAACGGGAATAGAACCCAGGTCGTCAAATTGCGAATGTGTGTGTGTGAATGTGTGTGTGTGTGTGTGTGTGTGTGTGTGTGTGTGTGTGCGTGTGAGTGTGTGTGTGTGTGTGTGTGTGTGTGTGTTGTGTGTGTGTGTGTGTGTGTGTGTGTGTGTGTGTGTGTATGTAAGCCTTTCTTGTGTAAACAGAAGTCACAAATACAATTTTTGTTTTGAAGGGGCTGATTTTGTAAAGGAAAGTACATTTTTCTGTACTGTTTCTTCTAACAATAAGTACTATTTAAGAGTGAGTAGACTTATATAACAGAAAGATTATTACAGGGTTTAGAAAAGACACTTTAATGAGATTGTGAGAGTCTGTTCTTATTGATAGGATTTTTTTATTACGATATTCACTTTTCCTGCTATTAATATGTTATGTCATTCATATATATAGACACTTTATAAAACAGAGCCTGTCTGTGTGTGGAAGAATATTAAATGCATAATTCTTTGTAGTTTGTACAGGTCGATGTTTTTAACTTTATTCGTTTGATAGAAGTTTTGTACAGGCAGTTTAGAACTATATGCTATAGGTTGGTTTTGTTAACACTACCCATAACTTGGCATAAGGTAGAAGCATAATGTTTAAGACATTGAATATAATGTGTATGAAAGACGAGTTTTTACAAATGAAGCTGAATTAAGTCTGATTCTGACTTGATATAAATTCTTTTCAAACTGTGTTTTCCTAATTCAGCTATGTGCTTCAACTAAGGTGAATGCATAACTAGCTGAACCTTGTCCTGTATGTGGCTACTTTTCCAGAGTTTTATCCTGGAATTGACCCAAAAGAAGAATTCATCTTTTGTCACCTCTAGAAAGTGGCTACAACACAATGCACATCCATTTTGTTTTGTTTGAATTAAGAGAGGTGGGTTTTTTTTAGTTCTGAAGCTAGAGCTCTGAGGTTTACCGATGATGTGAATTTGCATCATGCGGTTAGTTCCTCACCATTAGTTCCTCATTGCACTCGCAACCTGACGACCCGAGTTTGATTCCCGTTTGAGAGGATTTTTTCCCTGGAGTTAACATCAGTGCTGACTCCACTCTCCCCAAAAGTCTTTCGGGTGAGACTGTAAGCCAAGGCCGTGTGTGCGAACACACGCAGAATATCTTGCACACACGTGAAATCATGTTCCACTTTTCGTAATAGTAGGCCATTGTGTGCCAGAGGGAACAGATGACATATTCACAAAAAAACCACTGCATACACACAGGGACTGGATGAAAAAAAAGCACATGAGTGCTTATTCCATTATCCTCGATATGAAAGAATTTAAAAAGAAATTAAATCAAAACCATAAAAGTAGCCGCATTCTGACTTATGGATGATGTCTAAAACATGACATCAGCGTGCATGTATTTTTTTAGAAATTTTGTCATCAACTCCTACCAGCACACAATGGCCTAAAGGCAGAACAGGTTTTAACATGTGTGCAAGACGTTCAGTGTGCGTTCCTAGACAGACATGTGATTCTGCTCTGCACTGTAGATAGAGGCGCTGGCTGTCTAGATATTCTGATGTGTCTAGGTATCCAGATGTGTGCAGTGGTGAAATCACTTTTGCTTATTTCCTCTTCAGAAGGAGATAGCGATTGTCAACACTCAAGTTATATATAAACATATATAAGTGAGAGTATCAGTTATAGCATGACCACCTCCGCTGATTTTCATATTTTGCTATCAACTATGTCAATGCTTTTGATCCTGGCTGGTTGGTTGGTTCTGGTTGGCTTGCTAGCTAGCTGGCTGGTTGGTTGGGTGGTGTGTTGGCTATGAACATGCACTGTACAGGTGTGTACCTGTGACCTGATTGCAGGAGGTCTGAACACGCCCCTGCAGGTGACGGCCAGCACCATCTGTCTGGGTTACTTCCTCTTCGACTTTGCCTGGTGCCTCTACTTCCAGACTGAAGGTCCCTCACCTTTCCTCCCGTAGTCTAAATCTGTAGCCTTCTGTGGTGTGGGTGGGTGTGTGGGTGGGTGTTTGTGTATGTGTGTGTGTGTGTGATTTTTTTGGTTTTTAAAATTTTTAACCAATGTGTGTGTGTGTGCACGCGATTTTTAAATAATTTAAAAAAAAAAAAAAAATGTGAAACGAAGCTATCTTATGTCTTCTGGAGATTATGATTCCTATCAGTAATGTGTCTGACACTGTTGGCATTGCTCTTCATGGAATGATTACAGTATTTTTTTGACATGACTAGACTTTAACTTGACAGCCAAGAATAGGCAAAAAACCCCAACTAAACAACACCCTAGCATAACTTTTATCTTTCTGTACATATCCAGGCATCATCTTATAAGAAAGTAAAGGTGTCCCATAACCTAGGCAGTCGTAGGGGAGCGAGGCATCAGAGACCTCAGCTTCTCTAGGGGCCAGCATGTTGAGGGCGGCTCCCATCTCCTCTCCCTTGCTGCTTTACCTTCCCTGACCCTGAAGAGGGCAGGTACACATTGACAGCTGGGTGAACTGGGGAGACTGTACTGAAGCCAAGGCGCGCAAACGGTCATCCACACTTAATACTGCTTAAATTGACTTGGGGAAAGCAAGTGATAACTTGACTTGGGGAAAGCAAGTGCTCTGACCACTGAGCTATCCCTCCCCCCCCCCCCCCTCCCCCGATCAACACATTGATAAATGATTCTTCTCTTTTCTTCTTCAGTTCCGAGGTTCACCAGTGGTGAGATTTTCACATATGGGACCCTTCCCTCTCCCCACCATCACCATTTAGGCAGCCATATTCTGACTTTGGGGATGATAAGTTATTGATATTTATTTATTTATTTATTTTTATTTATTTATTTTTATTTATTTATACCACTTTATGTCACAGCAGATTTCTCTGCATGAAATTCGGGCTGCTCTCTCTCCCCGGGGAGAGCGCGTCGCCACAAGTGCAGCACCTACCCATTATTTTTTTTTTTCCCCTTCAGGGATGGTGTCTAAACACGACACCTGTGTGCATGCTGCTCCCCCAAATATTCAGATCTGTGAAGACTGCAGTTCACAGACATCACACAGCTGTCTATCAGTTTCCCCCACTTTCAGCTCCTCTCAGCTGCTGGTTAAAAAATTCTATCCCATCCCAGATGGGGCCAGCTGGCGCTAACTATAGCAGGAACTGACCACACTTGGACAAGGTGAAGGGATGGAGCGTGTTAAATTTCACACTCTTGACTTAAGTGATGTTGGATTTGTTCACTGTGATTATCATCATCACTATCATCATCATCATTATCATCATCATCATCATCATCATCACCATCACCATCACCATCCTCCTCCTCCTCCTCCTCCTTCTCTTTGTCCTCACCACACTAAAAATCCTGTCTCACCACTTTCAGGCCTACCCATGTTGTTTCACCATTCTCTCAGCATTGTGGGCATGGTGTAGACGCTGAGCAATATATCATGATGATCACCACCACCACCACCACCACCATTATCATCACCATCCTCCTCCTCCTCTTTCTCCTCCTCTTCCTCCTCCTCAACATCAACATCATCACCATCATCACAATAGTAAAAACCATGTCTCGCCACTTGCAGGCCTGCCCATGCTGTTTCACCACTCCCTCAGCATCGTTGGCATGGTGTGGACACTGAGCAACACATCCTCCTCCTCATCATCATCATCACCACCACCACTACCATCATCATCATCACCAACATCATCATCATCATCCTCACCACCGTCGTCATCGTCGTCATCATCATCATCATCACCATCACCATCACCACCACCACCACCACCACCACCACCACCACCACATCATCATCATCATCATCACCATCACCGTCATCATCATCATCATCATCATCATCATTCTCCTCACCACTATCACGACAGTACAAATCTTGTCTGAGCAATGTATCATCATCATCATCATCACCATCACTATCATCATCACCATCACCACAGTAACAATCTTGTCTTTCACACACAGGCCTACCCATGCTGTTTCACTACCTTCTCAGCATCGTGGGCATGGTGTGGACAATGAGAAGCACATCATCATCATCATCATCACCACCACCACCACCACCACCACCACCACCACCACCACCACCCCCACCACCACCACCACCACCACCATTCTCCTCCTCCTCACAACACTAAAAATCACATCTTGCCATGTGCAGGTCTGCCCATGCTGTTTCACCACTGCCTCAGCATTGTAGGCATGGTGTGGACGCTGGCTGCCGGCCGCTATGGCACGGAGCTCATGGCCACGGTGTGCGGGTCAGAGGTCACCAACCCGCTGCTGCAGCTGCGCTGGTTCCTCAGGGAGACGGGCCGTGGCCACACCTGGCTGGCCGAGATGGTGGACGTGGTCTTCATGGGCGCCTTCTTCGCCCTGCGGCTGGGCGTGGGTTCGGTTCTCCTCTACACCTACTTCCAGCAGCCCACGGATTTCATGGGGAGAGTGGGGGCCGTGTTGATCTACCTGGTGGGGTGGATGTTCTGGATCAGTATTTGCCAGTACGCCGTGCGCAAATACACAAAGAAGTATCGCGCCTGGAGACAGAGACAGCAGCAGTGTCGGAAAGCTGGCAGTGTGTCGTCTTCGTCCGGTGACAGTTCTGATGTCACTGCTGGTAACGGTTCTCATGTCACTCTCGGTGACGGTTCCATTGTCGCTTCCAGTGACGATTCTGGTGTCAATTCCAGCGACGGTTTCCGAGGGGAAGAGGAGTCAGGTGACAAGGAGAGGGAGGGGGTGTGTGGGGGTGTTCAGGGGAATGGGGTGGTTCATAGGAAGAAGGGGGGTGTGGGGGAGTCTTCCCTTAAGTTGAATGGAACGGTGAGGGGGGAGGCTGGTGGTGATGATGTGGGTGTGGTGGTGAATGGGCGGTGTGGTGGGGATTTATGATGGTGGTGGTGGTGGTAATGATAGTGTGTGTTGGGGGGGGGGGGGTAAAGTGTGTGTGTGGTGTGTTTGTGTGTATGTGTGTGTGTGGTGTTTGTGTGTGTGTGTTGTGTGTGTGTTGTGTGTGTGTGTGTGTGTGTGTGTGTGTGTGTTATTATGTACTTGGCTGAGTGTATGGGTTTGGTGAGAGAGACAGAGAGAGGGAAGGGGGGGGGGGGGGTGATGTGTATGTGGGGGGGGGGGGATGGGGGTTAAAGGGTGTGTGTGACTGTGTGTGTGGGGTGTGTGTGTGTGTGTGTGTGTGTGTGTGTGTGTGTGTGAAGGGGGTAATATGTATGTGTGGCTGGGGGGGAGGGTGTAATGTGTGTGTGTGTTCTTTATGTATTTATTTATTTTATTCTTTTATTTCAAGGATAATGGGATAAGCACTCGTGTTCTTTTTTACATCCAGTCCCTGTGTGCATGCAGTTTGTCAATTGTGTCTTGCAGTATGCGAGGATTGGCTGATCTGAAAGACAGAATGGGTTTTAATGCATGTGCAAGATGCTTTCTGTGTGTGTGTGTGTGTGTGTGTGTGTGTTTGCCTAGATGATACCCATTTTGTAATTTTTTTTTTCTTGTAAATACAAAGACTGCATTTGCTTTATTCTGTATCCATACGAAATCTGTATTTCTGTTGGCTCAGATCATTCTGTCTCTTTATTTCTCTGTGGTTGAGTGTATGGTAACAAAAAATATTGCATGAAAATATCATTTTTTAAAAATGTTTTTTACCATTGTAAAACTGAGATAAATACATTACTTGTAATGTTTATGAAAAATATGTAATATAAATGTGATTCATTCATCATGGGTAGAGATTATCACACAAACCTTTGAAACTTTTTTTTTTTTACATCAGCATCAAACTCTTGTGTGTGTGTGTGTGTGTGTGTGTGTGTGTGTGTGTGTGTGTGTGTGTGTGTGTGTGTGACATCTACATTGCTAAATCAGAGAAGTGTGAATTTTGTATAGACTATTTGGAAGAGTATGAGCACATTTGTTTATTCTAATCTCCAACATTTTTATCATGATGAATGAATATGTTCAGAATATACCGGGAAATCATGTTCAGCGTGTGTGAAAGAATGCATGTGTCCAGGCTAACATTGGAATCAGGATATACATAAGCACATGTGTTCACACTGATATTGAACATGTTCTTTCAGGATGTAATCATGAATGCATGCGTTAAAAATCAGTATTGAAAGTTGTCGTAGGAAATGGGTGTAAGATCATGTGTTCAGATTCATATGAAAAGTTATTGTTTCACGAGCTTATCCATGCGTGTTGGTAGTTATCTTGTCATTATCACATGATCGACAAACTTCCCAGATCTCACAAAGACCACCTCAGAGACAAGAGCTGCCAGAAGAAGAAGCAGCACTACTTTGTTTATTTATTTTATTTATTTATTTATGTATTCTTTTATATTACGGATAATAGGATAAGCACTCTTGTGCTTTTTTACATCCAGTCCCTGTGTGCATGCAGTTTTGTAAATGTCATCTGTATATCGAGGATGATGGAATAAGCAATCATATGCTTTTTTACATCCAGTCCCCGTGTGTATGCAGTTTTGTAAATGTCATCTGTTCCCACTGGCACACGATGGCCTACTCTTACGAAAAGCAGAACAGCATTTAACGTGTGCGCCAGAAGTTCTGCATGTGTTCACACACGGGGCCTCGATTTAAAGTCTCATCCGAAGGATTTTTGGGGAGAGTGGAGTCAGCACTGATGTTAACTCCAGGAGAAAAATCCCCTCAAATGGGAATCGAACCTGGGTAATCAAATTGCAAGCACAATGTTCTGACCACTAGGCTATCCCGTCCCCTGACATACTAGCATACTGGGCTGAACATTTCCACCCCCTGCTGAACAGAGAGTCAGGTATACATGTGTGAAGAGGCACCTCATCACTACCTCAGCTCCTGGCACAGGACTCCATGGCACATGTCACTTCTGGTTTTTTCATGAGCCTCCAATCAGAGGGAGACTACTCAAGTCATTCGCTTGACCAGAGTTCTTTCCCTGTTTACTGATCACAAACAGTAATTTGCCATCTCTATATCGGGTGCGTTAACCTTAACTGTGTATATATATACTAAGTGATATAGCCATGTCTAATTCATTTTTCATTATTGTTGTCTTTTGTGCACTTGAGTTTTGCTCTTCCTTGTTATACCTATCATTCCTTTTTTGATTTATTTTTTTGTGTGTTTTTTTTGGGGGGGGAGTTGTTTCTTTATGGCTCAAAAGAGTTAATGGAAATACATTATTATGAATTGAATCGTGAATTATAATTTCTGAATAATGTAAGTTGTCAGTGACAATCTGTCTTGAGGAGGATGCTGGCAGTAAACATTGTTGCTTTATGTGTTTGTAAACATGGCCAGTTTTCCTCTTCGAGACTGATTCCTGAGGTTGAGGAAATGTGTTGTTGCGTGTGAAATCCATGCTGTGAATGTGTGTGTGTGTGTGTGTGTGTGTGTGCGTGCACGCACGCACGTGCATGATTGTGTTTGTGTGCACGCGTGTGTATGTGTGTGTGTGTGTGTGTGTGTGGTGTGCATTAGCTGATGAATATTTACACAGTGTCAAGGCAAGGCTGTGAGTGTGTTCAATGTTTGATTTCTTTAAACATTCACTACCATTGTTTAAAACCAAGAACACAAAGTGACAGACATGTTTGGAGTTTGGGAAGGGGGGAGGGGAGGGGGTGCAAATATTTAAAAGTACTTTAAATGAACTTGATATTGATGTACAACAATTTTGTCTGGCTTTATCAACTTTTAGCATGTTTTGCTGATATGTTGACAAACAAGCACTTCACAGTATTATTAACATGGTAGCTGTACAGTATAGCTACAGTGTTAGCTGGAAATGCAGCTTCCAATTCATCAACAGGAGCTCAATAGCTCTGAGAAAATGCCAAGAAATTAAGTACTAGGCATCCATCAGTCTCAGAAGACTAGATAGAGTTGCACTCCAGGCTTTAGAGCGCAAAGCCTGGGTAAGTAAGTATGGAGGACAAGCTGTTACCCATGCAGTAGACACCCCCCTCCCCCCCTTCCATGTCGCTGAAATGGTCCATTAGAAAGGTAATTGCCAATTTGAATGGTTTCAGTGCCATTGCAGGAGCCGCCAGAACATTGTCATACAGGCCTAGAGCCCCGAACTGGCCTTTGAACTCCAACTCCCTGATTGTTCCTTAGGGAAAAAGAAATCTAATGAAATCAGTTAATGAATGAATTTTTTTTTGTACTGAGGGAGAGGAATAAGCACACATCATGGTTTTTTGACATCCTGCCTTCAGTCAAGGAAAATTGAGGTTAAAAAAAACAAAGAAACAAATAGTCACAGATCTAAAAGAAAACTGACCACACAGTAATATCAATATTTTCTGTAAAATGTCTTAGACATCAGTTTAAAAAAAAAATTAGACAAAAAAGAAAGGAAAGAAAAGAACTAATATCTTCCAAATTTCCTAGACTATGATTATTACATCATTGAAATACAAGATGGCAAGGCAAGGCAAATTCCTTTGTTTCGAGGATAATGAATAAGCACTCATGTGCTTTTTTACATCCAGCCCCCACCCTGATCAGGGATAAGATGAAGAAAGAGAGTACATTATACAACGAGAGGAAGAAAAAGATGGAGAGAGATTTTAAGATAGCAAGTAAGGGAGATAACGAGGGGACAAATAGATACAAGCTAGAAGTATTGGGTTGTTTGTTTTTTGTTGGGTTTTGTTTTTGGTTTTTTTTTGGGTTGTTTTTTTTTGGGGGGGGGGGGGAGAAGATGATCACTTGTGTCCAAAAACAAACTGTTGATTATGTCAGTCTATGAAAGCCAACCCATGTACAGTGTTTCATCTGATTCGACGAAGAAGTTACGAGGATGATATGAGTTTTGAGAGAGAATGTGTTTGCAAGAGGGAGAGAGAGAGAGAGGGAGAAAGAGAAGAGAGAGAGAGAGAGAGAGAGAGAGGAGAGAGAGAGAGAGAGAGAGAGAGAGAGAGAGAGCAAAAAATCAAAAATAGGTAAAAATTACAAAATTTTTAATGCAAACTTTCTGAAAAAGGATTTTTTTTTAAAAAACGAAAAAAGACCTCACTCTTCCAGAGTCATTTAACTGATGATGAACAATTGATTATATTGATAATGCAAAACTATCTCTCCTGTTAATTTTTGCTGCTGAGATAAAGAATGTTTACTGATTAGTATTACCTTTTTATATGCCCTGTTATTCACTTGTATATAGACATGTGCTGTCATGTATTTTGCATTTTTCCAACATTTGGTGCTGTCACTTTGATCAAATTTGTGAGTAAAGTCTACAGATATTTTTCGAATTCCTTGAGCTGTTTAATTTTTGATACGATGTTCTGCTCAAGTTTGCCATATGTGCATTAATGCTTTAAACAAGATGTTTTGATTATTTTTTATTTACTATGATCATGGTTTAAGTTAAATGACAGAACCTTCATAGAAAAAATGTAGACTAAGCCATGTAAAACATACCATCTATATTGTGACCTCTGTCTGTCTGTCTTTCTTCTGTCTATCTCTTTGTTTCTCTGTCTAACTATCTCATCTGCCTTCTCGCTCTAACTTTAACATATTTGTGTGATTATGTGTATGTATGTTTTGGGTTGTTGTTTTTTCTCTTCTTCTGTTTTTCCTAATGTCTCCTATACTTTATTATCTTTCATTCTCCTTTTAATATTTTGCTTGCTTTTTTATATGTATGTGAAAAACCACATTTCATGATATACAACAATGTACAACGTGATAAAACTGAATAAAAATGGTTTAAAAAAAAAAAAAAATTTTGAACAAACTCAATTTGGATATCTTGCTGTGAGGCTGAATGGCTTTTGACAACGACCCCACACAGTATTTTGGTATTCCTGTACTCCGTGTTTTTCAGAGCTGATTGAAGTGTATTTTGTCAGTAACTGCTATTCTTTGTCTGTGTCCATGACTGCTATTCTTTGTCTGTGTCATCAAGTTCTGATAAACTGCAAATAAGAATCGCTGCTCAATTTATTTTTTGCTGTGGAGTGAACTGCTTTCATACAATCTTGAGTAACATCAAGATGGCATATTCTAAAAAAGGAAAATACAAGTCTTGAAAAATATGAAGTTGGCATATTCTGAAAAAAGAAATGGCAAGCTTTCATATCGTCTTGAGTAACATGAAGATGGTATATTCTAAAAAAAATTTAAAAATTAAAAAAAAAAAAAGAGAGAGATAGCAAACTTTCATATAGTCTTAAATAACATAAAAATGGCATATTCTAAAAAGAAAAAAAAAGAAAAAAGAGATGGCAAGCTTTCATATCATCTTGAGTAACATGAAGATGGCATATTCTAAAAAAAAAATTAAAAAATGGCAATCTTCTTTCATACAGTCTTGAATAACATGAAGATGGCAAATTCTAATAAATAAAAAAAAGAAATGGCAAGCTTTCATATCACCTTGAATAACATTAAGATGTAATGTTCTTTTAAAAAAAAGAAAGAGTGACAAGCTTCATGATACAATCTTGAATAAGGTGAAGTCTTTGGCTTATTCTGAAAAAGAAATGGCAAATTTTACATACTATGTGATGTGATTTAGGATTTTTTTCAACACTGTATTGATTTTCTTTGTACACAACTTCAGTCCACACAAATCTGCAGAAAAAGTATTCATTAAACCCTCTCCTCAAAGGCAATGTTTTCATCGCATGATGATAAATGAGAATGAGGATGATATAATGCTGCTGCTGTGGAAGTGCATCTGCTTTGAGACTACTTGACAGGGTTGTACTCTACACTAACCATCATAATATATCCTAGTGCCAACCAGGCCCGAGAGATACAGACACCTGCAGTGTTGGTCAGATAATTTGAGCAACACTCTCAAACTTGCATCCATAAAGTGGATGAAGCTCAACTGTGTGGTCCCAGTCTCCCCAATGAGCCCACAGCACAACCACTCTGGGTAGAAGCCAGCCAGAGCCCAAAAAATCCCTATGACTCTTATGGGATTCAAATCCATGACCTTCCAGTCCGAAATCCAAGGCACTGACCACAACAGTGAGATTTTGCAATGTGACTGTTTGTCCACTTAGTTTTGGCCCAAACAGGGATCAAGCCACTGCACACTTCGGACCCAGACTTTTCACTTTATAGGCAGGCGCGTTACCTCTAGACCACTGTTCCACTTTGAAATTGACTTTTTATTGTTTAATTATGTATTAAATGAACTATATTGAGAAACCCAACACTGTGAAGCTCTTCCCCACAAAGGTAGTAGAGGATAAAACCCTCATGTGTGGTATTGCTGTTGTTGGTGTTGTTAAGTGTTTTCCATGTTGCTATCTGGATTCAGGCGTTGCAACTACACACACCTGGTCCAAAAGAATCTGGAAATGACTATCTCCCGTGAGCCTGTACTTTTTTATTTTTTTGCAGTGGCTGCTGCCCCCCATGGTCTCCAGACTAAGATAGATAGATAGATAGATAGACAGACAGACAGACAGACAGACAGACAGACAGACAGACAGACAGACTGACAGACTGACCTAGAGGGAAACAGTACAGGTCACACAGTGGATTGACTGAATACGATTCACCCAGAATAGGTTTTCCTCCACAGTGGTTTATTTACAGCATTGATGGTCCACCCAGATGATGCCTGTGTAGGTCTGTTCAAAACTGGTTGAGAAAGACATGTTGGCACACAGAGGTGTGGGCAAGGTTCAGAAAAAAGTGCATCATCAGCAGTGACAAGTTGGAGTGAGGTGTGCAGAGTACAGGGAAACAGTATGGGTCACACATTGGACTGTTTGGACCTGATTCATTCACAATAGGTTTTTCTTGAATGGGGTTTACAGTAGTGATGGGCACCTAGATTTGATTTGATTCTTTTATATTGATTTGATTCTTTTATATCAAGGATAATGGGATAAGCACTTGTGTGCTTTTTTACATCCAGTCCCCGTGTGTATGCAGTTTTGTAAATGTCATCTGTTCCCACCGGCACATGAAGGCCTACTCTTATGAAAAGCGGAACAGGATTTAACGTGTGCGCAAGATGTTCTGCGTGCGTTTGCACACGGGGCCTCGGTTTTAAAGTCTCATACAAAGGATGAGATGATGACTGTGTATGTCTGTTAAAAACGTAATATACTTTAACTGTTTCTATACCATGCTTTCACATCTTCCATTTGATGAAATCAAAACATGTGTGATATGAACCGAAACATTTTTTTTTTTTTTTTGGTGGGGGGGGGGATCGAGTTGCCATGTTTTTTTTCTGCTGAAACTTTGTTATTTATGATTGAAAGCAACGTTGTTTTGTAATTGTGGATCATGTTTCTGTGTAGTAAGAAAATGATTGATCTGTGCATTTGAATACCAGATCACATTTCTGTGTAATGAGAAAAGGATTGTGCATTTGAATACCAGATCACATTTCTGTGTAATGAGAAAATGATTGATTTGTGCATTTGAATACCAGATCACATTTCTGTGTAATGAGAAAAGGATTGATTTGTGCATTTGAATACCAGATCACATTTCTGTGTAATGAGAAAAGGATTGTGCATTTGAATACCAGATCACATTTCTGTGTAATGAGAAAATGATTGATTTGTGCATTTGAATACCAGATCACATTTCTGTGTAATGAGAAAATGATTGATTTGTGCATTTGAATACCAGATCACATTTCTGTGTAATGAGAAAATGATTGATTTGTGCATTTGAATACCAGATCACTTTTGTTTGTAAAGAGAAAATGATTGTGCATTTGAGAATACCAGATCACATTTCTGTGTAATGCGAAAAGGATTGTGCAGTTGAATACCAGATCATTGCTTCATGAAGTAAATGTGATATGTATAGAAAGTGTATGCTTGTAAAAGTACAGCAGTAATGGGGTTTTTATTTTTTTCTTCTTTTTTCTTGACAGTAGTTTGTTGTTGTTGTTTGCTTGTATGCAGTATGAAATTTTATCACTTTTTTCATCTGTTGTTGTTGTTGTGGGGTTTTTGTCTAAAAAAAAATTTAAAAAAATAAAAAAGAACACCTCAGTTTCTTTTTTTTCTTTTTTTTTTTTCTTTTTTTTGGGGGGGGGGTTTCTGGTTTGTAGATGTCTTATTCTTTTATATTTTATGATTATTTTTTTTAACTGATGAAATAAATCATTGCTGGAAAAGTGGTGTATTCTGTGAATGAAGGGGAGAAAGATGTAAAAAAATTAATAATAATAAAAAAAATTTAAAAACAGGTCTTTGTGTGAAGAATGTCTGTTTTGTTTTGTTTAATGTCCTTTCATTATTTGGTGATATAGACACACCCGCATTCAAACCCTCACCTCTCTCTCTCTCTCTTCTCTCTCTCTCTCTCTCTCTCTCTCTCTCTCTCTCTCTCTCCTCTCTCTCTCTCTCTCTCTCTCTCTCTCTCTCTCTCTCTCTCTTCTACTCTCTCTCTCTCTCTCTCTCTCTCTCTCTCTCTCTCTCTCTCCTCTCTCTTCTCTCTCTCTCTCTCTCTCTCTCTCTCTCTCCCTCTCTCATATATATATATATATATATATATATATATATATATATATATATATATATATATATATATATATTATATTATATATATATATATACATATGTTTTATATATATATATAATATATATATATATATATATATATATATATATATATATACATATATATATATGTGACACTCCACCACATAATGAGACGGAGTACACATGAGGTCAATTTTTAGTTATTGACATGTTAATAATGTGCAATGAAGTGGCTATCAAATACAAAAAACAGATTGAAAATTGGACAATTCTGTGCAACATTATTACAAATTGAAATGATAGACTGCAGGATGTGACAAAATGAGAAACGGGCAAGTTTATTTTAGTAACAGGTTGTCAGAATGAGTGCTTTGGTATTTTCAAAACATATTTCAAAGCAAAAGGAATGAAAATGATGCCTTGATATTTCATTATAAGATAAATAAACAGATTGTTTAATAATCAATCAAAATCACAAAATTGACAACTTGACCCCCACCTGCCTTTAAAGGCTCCTAGCACAAAATTGGGTAATGTGCTAAGCGACTCATTTCGTGGTGGAGCGCCATATATATATATATATGTGTGTGTGTGTGTGTGTGTGTGCGCGCGCGCGTGCATGCATGCGTGTGTGTGTGTAATTACAGTAGAGGTCTTACTGGATAAGAATATATAACCTCAGCAACTGATGTTATGAACTGCTGAGAGTCATATAAAACTTCTTGAACAGTGGCATATCTTTTTTTTTTAATGTCCAGTCCTCTCCTTTTAAATAGGTCAATAAGAATTGGGCAATCAAACAATAAATGGTAGATTGAAAGAGGTTGAGAACAGCGACAAGACACATTTTTAGAATATTTGTGTGAAGAACCAGAGGCTTTGCAGTTCAGTGTTTTAATGGCTTGAAATGGGGCGAATGCTTCTGGTTAAGGCTGGTAACTGTTAGCTACACTTTTGTTGGTTTTTATTTTTTTTAAATTGTAATAAGAAATAGGAACGGGATAGCTCAAGTCATCAGAACACTCGCTCTCCCCAAGCTAAGGTTAAGCAGCATTGAGCGTGGTTACCTCTTGGATGGGTGACCGTTTGTGTGCCTTGGCTTCACTACAGTCCCCTAGTTCACCCAGCTGTCAATGGGTACCTGCCTCTTTAGGGTCAGGGAAGGTGCAGCGAGGGAGAGGAGATAGGTGCCGCCCTCAATATGCTGGCCCCTAGAGGTCTCTGATGCCTCGCTCCCCTTCTACCACATAGGTTATGGGACACCTTTACCTTTAACTTTTGTACTGAAGAAAAGAAGAATAGTGAAAGCTTACTTACGCAAGAGGCATATAATATAGATATAGATAGATAGATAGATAGATAGGTAGGTAGGTAGGTAGGTAGGTAGGTATGTGTGTGTGTGTGTGTGTGTGTGTGTGTGTGTGTGTGTGTGTGTGTGTGTGTAGGCGGTCTGCAGACTGGCCGTTTGGAGTTTTTCGTTGGGGAGGAGGGGGGGGGGGGGCGGCAGTTGTTCTTCGGTTAGAGCTTCAAGATTCACCAATGGTGAGATTTTTACACAGGCAACCTTTTCCCCAACCATCAAGGTAGCTGCATTGTGCATGTGTGTGCACATGTGTGCATGCGTTAATGAAGTCAGTTCTAGATTTACATCGGCACTGCTTGCGTTTATAATTTATTGGGATGAGTAATGATGCCACGAGTGGTGTCTGTGAATCTGTACTTCAGACTAGAGAGGGGAAAAGTCACACTGTAGAATTGCAACACAAGGGAGAATACAAGCCTGCAACGCAGCTCCAGATAATGAGTTGTCCCCCGTTGTACTCTCTTTCTCTCTCTCTCTCTCTCTCTCTCTCTCTCCTCTCTCTCTCTCTCTCTCTCTCTCTCTCTCTCTCTCTCTCTCTCTCTCTCTCTCTCTCTCTCTCTCCTCTCTTCTCTCTCTCTCTCTCCTCTCTCTCTCTCCTCTCTCTCTCTCTCTCTCTCTCTCTCTCCACACACACACACAGCGCGCACGCACACACACACAAGCGCGCGCGCGCACACACACACACAGAACGCGCGCGCGCGCGCGCGCAACACACACACACACACACACACACACAACGCGCACACACAACGCGCGTGCACACACACACACACACACACACACACACACACACACACACACACACACACACACACACACACACACACACACATGCTAACATTTTTTTGGTGCATATTTTTCTTGAATCTTTATTCATCTTTAGTCATTCCATCCCCCAACTAATCTCTGTCTTTGTCTCTCCCTTTCCCTCTTCTTTTTACCAATATTTCAACTGTTATTATTATCATTTGATTTTATATTAAGGGGGTTTGGGGTTTTGTTTTATTGTTTTCTTTTAAAATTTATTAATTTCATTATTTATTTTATCTATCTATTCATCTGTATTTAATTATTATTATTATCATTATCATTATTATTATTATTATCATTATTATTATTATTTTTTTTTTTTTAGATCCCCCCCCCCCCCCCCTACCCCGTCCAGTATCACTTTATGTGGAAGGACGTAAAATTGAAGACGACGACGACGACTACTACTACTACTACTACTACTACTACTACTACTACTACTACTACTACTACTACTACTACTACTACTACTACTACTTCTACTACTACTACTACTACTACTACACACACACACACACACACACACACACACACACACACACACACACACACACACACACACACACACACACACACACACACACACAGAATCTCCAGGTAGGTAATACTGTTTATACTAACAAGTTATGTATGTAGGCCTACTCATCTTAATATGCATCAGTCACTCGCCACCCCGAAAGCGACCTCTGTATTACCTCTTGCTGATATTACATAATATACAAGTATATATATTTTCAAATCATGCACACGTGTTAAAACCTGATCCACCTTTCGGAAGAGTAGGCCACTGAAGTGCTGGTGGGAATCGAATGGATGACAAAATTTACAAAACCGCATACACACGGGGACTGGATGCACAAAATTCTGTAGAAAAAGGCCACTCTGATAAGGAAATAAATACAGTTGCAGACAGGAAAAGAAACAAAAAAAATGGGTAGGCGTTTCTCTTGTGGTGACGTGCTCTCCCCGGAGAGAGCAGCCCGAATTTCGTGCAGAGAAATCTGAAGTGATATACAATACAATGCAATACAATACAATACAATACAATACAATACAATACAATACAATACAATACAATACAATACAATACAATACAATACAATACAATTTATGTTCGGCCCAGGCCAAAAGCTTCGTCAATTATTGATATCAGCTAAGTGCAAAAGCCTACATCAAAGTGCTGTTATGTTGTAAAATATTATGTTGAGATCTCTGATGCCTCGCTCCACTACGACCACATAGGTTATGGGACACGTTTACCTTTACCTTTTTACAGGGTGTTAAGCTGGGGAACCACCACACTTCCATCTCCATTGGTGGAAGACCCCTTTGCAACCTCAGATTTGCAGATGACATTGACCTCATGGGCAGCAGCAAACAAGAACTGCAAATCCTCACAGACAATTTAACAGATCGAGCGAGCGCATACGGCATGGAGGTCAGTACAGAGAAATCAAAGATCATGGTCAACAGCGCAAGTAATGACATCACGGAAATAAAGATGAATGGAGAAACACTAGAAGAGGTGAGCCAATTCAAATACTTAGGCTCCATCCTAACAAAAGATGGCACATCAAACAATGAAGTGAAAGCTCGCATTGCAACAGCAACATCTGCTCTAGTCAGACTCGAGAAGATCATCAGAAGCAACAACATCAGCTTCGGCACCAAATTCCACCTTTACAAATCCCTCGTGATATCTATCCTCCTATATGGCTGTGAATCATGGACTCTGACAGCAGAGTTAGAGAGGAGAATCCAAGCATTTGAGAACAAGTGCCACAGAAGACTTCTCAAAATATCATACAAAGAACACAAGACCAATAACTATGTGAAAGAAGAAATCAAAAAGCGTGTGGGCCCCCAAGAGCCTTTGCTCTCCACCATAAAGAGGAGAAAGCTGATGTGGTTTGGTCACACCACAAGAACACAACACCCTAGCAAAAACCATCCTGCAAGGAACAGTCGAGGGCAAGAGAAGAAGAGGCCACCAAAAGAAATCATGGGTTGACAACATCAAAGACTGGACCGCCCAACCCCTACAACACCTCCTACTAGCCACACAGGATCGTGAAGCATGGAAAAAGATCTCTGTTGCGTCTTCTCTCATGTCCCCCCTACGTCCTTTGGGACATGGGACTAAGTGAGTGAGTGAGTGAAGCTGGGGAACACACAACTACAACAACAATCACGTTAATGAAAAAAGACGAAGTTATGTAGCTCTTAGCTGAAATAGTACCAGTGGATTTTATCAGCAATGTTTCGAGTAAAAAGGTAAAGGTGTCCCATAACCTATGTGGTCGTTGGGGAGCGAGGCATCACAGACCTCAGCTTCTCCAGGGGCCAGCATATTGAGGGCGGCGCCCATCTCCTCTCCCTCGCTGCTTTACCTTCCCTGACCCTAAAGAGGGCAGGTACCCATTGACAGCTGGGTGAACTGGGGGGACTGTACTGTAGCCAAGGGGCTCAATCGGTCACCCATCCAATTGGCAACCAGGCTCGACGCTGCTTAACCATGGCTGGGGGAAAGCCAGCGCTCTGACCCATGAGCCATCCTGTTTTGAGCAACAAACGGAATAAAAGCATACTGAATAAAACAACAAAAGAGTCGGTTTCCAACCCTGTATATCTAAAACTATATCGTTGCATAGTTTAGATCTAAAATTCCTAAAAGAAAAATTGATAAAAGCAACAGTTCTGATACGGCCTCTGCAGTCAGCGGGGCTATAAACAAGAAGATAATTATATTTTAATT
>CM060339.1:827332-837332 GCA_030674155.1 Stramonita haemastoma | reverse complement strand
CACACACACACACACACACACTATCTGTGTCTGGTGCCTCCTGTGTAGGATGGAAGATGTCTCAAAGTATGAAAGGTGGCCAGGCTATAGGTAGCTCAGTGGTCAGAGCGCTCGCTTTCCCCCAGTCAAGTTAAGCAGCGTCGAGTATGACTACCAGTTGGATGGGTGACTGTTTTTGCGCCTTGGCTTCAGTACAGTCCCCCCAGTTCACCCAGCTGTCAATGGGGACCTGCCCTCTTTAGGGTCAGGCAAGGTAAAGCAGCGAGGAAGAGGAGATGGGCGCCGCCCTCAACATGCTGGCCCCTAGAGAAGCTGAGGTCTCTGATGCCTCGCTCTCCTACGACCGCCTAGGTTATGGGACACCTTTACCTGTACCTTAGTATATGTTTGTATGTATATATATATATATATATATATATATATATATATATATATATATATATATATATATATATATATATATATATATGTGTGTGTGTGTGTGTGTGTGTGTGTGTGTGTGTGTGTGTGTGTGTGTGTGTGTGTGTGCGCGTGTGTGTGTGTGTGTGTATGTGTATGTATGTATATGTACACACACACGGTCTGTGTCTGCTCCCTCTTTCTTGTGCAGGATGGAGGATGTCTTGCAGCCTCCCTCAGTGTGCTGCTGTTGTCAGCATCAGTGATGGTGTCCTTGAAGGATGTATGTCTGCTAGCTTTTCTTTTCTTTGAACAAGATTAAAGGTAAGGTAAAGGTGTCCCATAACCCAGGCGGTTGTAGGGGAGCGAGGCGTCAGAGACCTCAGCTTCTCTAGGGGCCAGCATATTGAGGGCGGTGCCCATCTCCTCTCCCTCGCTGCTTTACCTTCTCTGTCCCTAAAGAGGGCAGGTCCCCATTGACAGCTGGATGAACTGGGGTCTGTACTGAAACCAAGGCACGCAAACGGTCACCCATCCACTTGATAATAAGGAGAATGCTGGTTGTGCGAACAGAAACAGACAAATCTCATGACGACAGCTCTCCAAGGTTAGGTTGAGGGCAGAAGGAAAAGAGGCAGACCACCAACATCCTGCATTGCCAACATCACTGAGGTCAGTGTTCTGGGAGGACTACAGGAGATGGCAGAACTCAGCAGAGACAAGGAAAGAGATGGCGAACTCAGGTGGCGTTGCTTGGAGCTCCTACTGACGACAGTTGCGATGGAGACAGTTGACAGGTGATGCAGGCACACATAACAAGAAAAGAGTAGTGACATATATATCAACACTGGCACGTGAGAGTGGGAACAGCAAGACAGGAACGTCACATAATTTGAGGCAATATAAAAGCAACAGCAAGATCAGCTACAACAACAACAATAACAACAACAACAACACTGGCATGTAAAGAAAGAGAACTTTGGTGAGAGAAGGAAAAAGAAAACATAGGTTTAAACTTCTTTTTTTGTTTTTAATAAATAGTATTCTGAGGACACAACCAAATTCCTCACAATACAGTACAACACAAAACAATACGATTCAATTACAATATAGAAAACTACAGTACAACACAATACAGTACAACACAAAACAGCACAAACAAAACGGTACAATACAGTAAGTACAATACAGTACAATACGGTACAACACAACACAATACAGTGCAATACAGCACGATACAGTGCAATACAGCACGATAGAGTGCAATACACCACAATACAACCCCACAAATAACCTAACACCTCCCACCCCCACCCCCACACCTCCCTAACAGCCCCCACCCCCACGCCATCCACCACCACCACCACCACCTTTACCTCCTCCTTCCTTCCTTCCTTCCTTCCATCTACCGTCACCTCTGCAGAGCTGATCAAAGAGCTCCAGGCAGTGCCAAACTCCCCATAAAGACACAATAAACGCTGCCCCTCAACACCACTGCCCCCACTGAACCCTATCAAGGTGTAGGCAAGACAAGGCCTACACAGGTACTAGGTCCACGCCTAGGGTGTCCTTAAATGGCCTTCTGGTCCTTAACTGGACGAAGTGCGTTCAAAACTGTGCCAGCCCGGTCCAAATGTCAGCGGACATTTAGTTTTGAACTGCTTAGTATATTTTGTTTGGTTGTGGGTTTTTTTTCCGTTCTTCGGCTAGAGCTCTGAGGTTTACCAATGGGGAGATTTTGGTTGTGCAATCGTTTTCGGTTTTTTTTTGTTTTGTTTTGTTTTTTGTTGTTGTTTTTTTGGGGGGTGGGGGTGGGGGGTAATAAAAAAAAAACTATGATAAAGCCTAGGCACTGAAGGCAAGAATGAAAAGACCCTACCTACCGAGGGTTCGGAAAAAGAGCTCGATTCGCTTAAGGATTTAAAAAAAAAGGGGGGGTGTATGTGTGTTTGCTTACTTGCTTTTATTTTCTGTCAGAACAAAAACACACCATCATCATCACCTTCACTATCACTGCCAATACCATCACCATTATCATCACCACCAACAACATCATCATCATCATCATTATCATCATCCTCATCATCATCATCATCATCGTCGTCGTCGTCGTCGTTATCATCATCATCATCATCATCATCACCACCACCACCACCACCACCACCACCACCACCACAATCACCATCATCATCCTAGTCATCATCACCATCATCATCATAGTCACCAACAGCACCAACATCATCATCGCCAGCATCATCACCATCATTAAGGTAGCCGCATTCCGACTTCAGGAATAATGTGTGACCACGACACCCGATATCCATGCATTTTCAAAACAGTTTTATTTTGCTACCTGTTCCTACCATCATGCAATAGTCTACTCTTGCAAAATGAGATTTAACGTGTGCGCAAGATGTTCTGCAGGCGTTCGTACCCGGGACCTCAGTTTACAGTCTCATCTGAAGGACTTTCGGGGGAGTGGAGTCAGCACTGATGTTAACTCCAGGGGAAAATCCCCTCGAACCTGCGTCTGGGAGGTGGCTTAAATTTGTGTACATCAGATCGCAAACTCCACGTTCCTACTGCTAGGCTACCCTTTTGTTTTACGTTTTTTTATATTATAAAAAGCTTTTTTCATTTTATACCCCTTTATGTCACAGCAGATTTCTCTGCATGAAATTTGGCTGCTCTCCCCATGGAGAGCGCGTCGCCACAAGTGCAGCGCCAATCATTTTTTTTTCTTTTTCCTGTCTGAAACTGTATTTTGTTTTCCTATCAGGGTGGCTTTTTCCACATAATCTTGCCAGGGACAACACCCTTGTTGCCGTGGGTTCTTTAACGTGCGCTAAATAATGATGCGTAACACACAGGACCTTGGTTTATCATCTCATCCGAAAGACTAAAACCCAGACCACCATCTAATGGATGGCGTAAAAATTGGGAGCCCAAACGGGATTCGAACCACCGCACACTCCGACCCCGACTTTTCGCTTTCTCGGCAGGTGTGTTACCTCTAGACCACCGATCCACCTGCACTGCCCCTTTCAACCCCCCTCCCCCCTCCCCCCCCCGCCCCCCCCCCCCCCCCCCCCTTCCTGCCAAGGGAATTCAAAAGTCAGGAGTTAAGAGTGACTGTCAGTTTCATGGTTTCAAGGATTGAACACGGTGACAGCTCCTTATTCCGCTGAATTCTGTGGTAAAGAGTATTTCAAGTACTCCACGTTGTGTTTGTTTAGATGTCTTCTTCTTCCTCTTCTTGTTCTTCTTGTTCTTCTTTGCATTCTTCTTCTCCTTCTTCGTTGCATTCTTCTTCTTTGCATTTGTTTTTCATTTTTCTTTGCATTCTTCTTTGCATTCTTCTTCCCTTCTTTGCATTCTTTTTCGTCTTTGCATTCTTCTTCTTCTTTTTTTCAGTCTTCTTATTTGCATTATTTTTCTTTCATTCTTTTTCTTCTTTACATTCTTCTTCTTTACATTCTTCTTCTTTGCATTTTTCTTATTCTTTTCATTCTTCTTACTTGCTTTCTTCTTCTTCTTCTTCTTTGCATTCTTCTTCTTTGCATTCTTCTTCTTCTTCTTCTTCTTCTTCTTCTTCTTTGCATTCTTCTTCTTTGCATTCTTCTTCTTTGCATTCTTCTTCTTTGCATTCTTCTTCTTTGCATTCTTCTTCTTTGCATTCTTCTTCTTTGCATTCTTCTTTGCATTCTTCTTCTTCTTCTTTGCATTCTTCTTCTTCTTCTTTGCATTCTTCTTTGCATTCTTCTTCTTCTTCTTCTTGTTCTTCGTTGCATTTTGCTTGTTCTTCTTTACATTCTTCTTGTTCTTCTTTGCATTCTTCTTGCTTGCATTATTTTTCTTTGCATTCTTCTGCTTTGCATTCTTCTTTGCATTCGTCTTCGCATTTTTCTTCTTCTTCTTTGCATTCTTCATCTTTGTATTCTTTTTCTTTGCATTCTTCTTTGCACACGTGCTCACCCATCTCGGCTCTTAATGATCCTTCTGTACCCGCCCAGGTATTGTCAGTTGAATTTATATCAGAGATCATTCGTGTCTAAAATTAATACTGGCCACATACGGACGCGTTGAATCTCTCATAATTGCTCATTGTACATCCCTAGACTCTAAATAATCCTAATTTAACAACATTTAACTTACAGGTAAATCTCGTGAACTTAACTGATTTACAATAATTATTATTGTTATTGATCTTGGGAGCAATGCGATTCATCATGTGGTGGAGGGTCACATTTTTGCTGGTTGTGTGCCAAAGCCTGAGGCTCTGCAGACTGTGTCCCTGTGTGTTCCGGGGCTTTTGGTTGTATAGATTGTTGTTGTTCATTGTTCATAATTATTTTCTCAACAGTTACATTGTAGTATTGTATTATATTATATTATATTGAATTGTATTGTAGTGTTGAATTATATCTTATTCTATCGTGCCGTGTTGTGATGTGTTGTATCATAGGCCTACTGCATTGTAACCTACTGTACCCTATTATACTGTAGTGCATTGAATGTGTATTGCACTGTACTGCACTGTGCCCTATAGTGAGGAGAGGGCACTCTTTGCACTGTACTGCACTGTGCCCTATAGTGAGGAGAGGGCACTCTTTGCACTGTACTGTACTGTACCCCATGGTGCAAAGACTGCCCTCACCTCACTACACCATAGGTACAGTGCAGGGTAGTGCAAAGATTGCCCTCACCTCACCTCACCATAGATAGGTACAGTACAGTGCATTGCAGTGCAAAGATTGCCCTCACCTCACCTCACCATAGATAGGTACAGTACAGTGCAGGGCAGTGCAAAGATTGCCCTCACCTCACCATAGATAGGTACAGTGCAGTGCAGGGCAGTGCAAAGATTGCCATCACCTCACCACACCATAGATAGGTACAGTACAGTGCAGGGCAGTGCAAAGATTGCCCTCACCTCACCACACCATAGGTACAGTGCAGTGCAGTGCAGTGCAAAGATTGCCCTCACCTCACCACACCATAGGTACAGTGCAGTGCAGTGCAAAGATTGCCCTCACCTCACCACACCATAGGTACAGTGCAGGGCAGTGCAAAGATTGCCCTCACCTCACCATAGATAGGTACAGTGCAGTGCAGTGCAGTGCAAAGATTGCCCTCACCTCACCTCACCATAGATAGGTACAGTGCAGTGCAGTGCAGTGCAAAGATTGCCCTCACCTCACCTCACCATAGATAGGTACAGTACAGTGCAGTGCAGTGCAGTGCAGTCAGGCCGTCAGTGCCGGATGACTCACTGACTGTGTGACTGCTGATCAAACTGTCTGTAGTGACGGCTGAGGTCGGAAAGACTTTGTTGAGTGACGTGGGACTTTTCTTTTCTTTTCTTTTCTCTCTCTCTATCTCTGTCTCTGTCTCTCTGTTTATGTCTGTCTGTATGTCTCTCTCTCTCTCTCTCTCTCTCTCTCTCTCTCTCTCTCTCTCTTCTCCTCTCCTCTCTCTCTCTCTCTCTCTCTCTCTCTCTCTCTCTCTCTCTCTCTCTCTCTCTCTCTCTCTCTCTCTCTCTCAGTCTGTCTGTCTGTCTGTCTCTGTCTCTGTCTCTGTCTCTGTCTGTCTGTCTGTCTCTCTCTCTCTCTCTCTCTCTCTCTCTCTCTCTCTCTCTCTCTCTCTCTCTCTCTCTCTCTCTCTCTCTCTCTCTCTCTCTCTCTCTCTCTCAAGTCTTTCGGAAGAGACTATAAACTGAGGCCCCGAGTGCGAACGCACGCAGAACATCTTGCGCATACGTTAAATCTTGTTCCACTTTTCGTAAGAGTAGGCCATCGTGTGCCGGTGGGAACAGATAACATTTACAAAACTGCATACACACGGGAACTGGATGTAAGAAAAACATATGAGTTCTTATTCCATTATCCTCAATATAAAAGAATAAATAAAATGAATAAATAAATAAATCTATTTATCTATCTATCTCAGTATTTTTTTGTTTTGTTTTTATTCAATTATTTTGTTTGTTTGTTGCCTTTTTTCCTCACATAATTATATGCCCCACCTTTTTGGACTCTTTAAAAATGTATTTTTATTAACACATATTGAAATCTTTTCTGTTTGGATATCTTATGCGGTGTTATATCTTAATGTTGAGGATTTCTTTTAATGGTGTTTGCTGTTGTTAGCTTTTTTTAATACATAGTATTATTTTCAAATAAGAAAGATTTGTGAAAATGCTTTGTAATATATATATATATATATATATATATATATTTATGTATATATGTATATGTATATATACATATAAATGTACATAAAATGCATTTTTCTTGGGTTGCTTTCTTCTCTGCAGTATCCTCTCTATTACAATCTATTTGATTTACCTAATCATAATCAGTGTATCTGTTTTAACATGAGTGTTCATGTCAATTGAGGATTATGATTGTGTTTGTTGAATACAGATTTATCTCTTTTGTTTAAATAGTTTTCAATGTGTCTATTTAGGTATCTTATTTTAGTTTATTCAGTAGGCCTCCGTCAGTCGGTGTCGACTATGGAATTCGCGCCAAAAGACAGGTCATTTGTTCAGCGACAACGCCGGCTGTGGCTGGTCAGTCCAATGCGGGAGTGGCAGTCTCTGTTGCATCTGATGCAGAAGTGGCTTGTTGAGGTGGCTGGAGTACATGCCTTCCGCTTGGCTCTCTTTTCGTTTGCTGCGGTGTGGATCTTTTCTTCACCACACTTCAGCTGTTTGTGGAGAACACTGCGCCATTTGCTGCGGTCAGCCGCTACCTCCTCCCAGTTCTCTAGGTTGATGTCCAGGGTTTTCATGTCACGCTTGCAGACGTCTTTGTAGCGCAGTTGGGGGCGGCCATTGCTTCTCTTGCCGGAGGCAAGTTCACCATAGAGGAGATCTTTAGGAATGCGTCCATCCTCCATCCTTCGCACGTGACCGAGCCATCTGAGTCTGCGTTGTCTGAGGAGTGTGTACATGGTGGGAAGACCTGCAACCTCGAGGACCTGAGCGTTGGTAACTTTGTCACTCCAGTGGATGCCGAGGATGCGACGGAGAGAGCGCAGGTGGAAGCTGTTCAGTTTGCGCTCCTGTTTGGAGTATGTTGTCCATGTTTCACTGCCATATAGGAGAGTGCTGACGATGCAGGCGTTGTACACTGCCATCTTGGTGGAAATTGTCAGCTTTGGGTTCTCCCAGACACAGGTAGTGAGGCGTCCTAAGGTCGAAGCAGCCTTGCCGATGCGCTTGTTGATCTCGGCATCAAGGGATAGGTTGTCACTGATGGTGGATCCCAGGTATGGTAGTCATCGATGTAGATGGCTGGTGTAGTTACCACGTCCTGGCTCAGCACATGGTCTTTTTCAGGCTGATTGTCAGGCCGAAGTCTTTGCAGGCCTGGGAAAACCTATCCATGAGGCATTGGAGTTCTTGCTCAGTGTGAGAAGTGACAGCAGCATTATCAGCAAAAAGCATGTCCCTAATTGTTTTCTCCATCACTTTTGTTTTTGCTTTCAACCGAGCCAGGTTGAATAGTCGACCGCTGGATCTGGTGCGTAGGTATACACCCTCTGTTGCAGTTCCAAAAGCGTGATTTAGGAGCAGGGCAAAGAAGATGCCAAAGAGGGTGGGAGCAATGACACAGCCTTGCTTGACTCCACTCTTGATGTCAAATGGGTTGGACATGCTGCCCTCATACTGGATTGTTGCCTTCATGTCATCATGAAAGGATCTGATGAGACTGTGGAGTTTTGGGGGGCAACCAATTTTTGGAAGGATGTTGAATAGCCCTTCCCTGCTGACTAGGTCAAAGGCCTTGGTCAGGTCTATGAAGGCTATGTAGAGGGGTTTGTGTTGTTCTCTGCATTTCTCCTGAAGCTGGCGTAGGGAGAATATCATGTCCACCGTGGAGCGTTCAGCTCGGAAGCCGCATAGTGACTCGGGGTAGACACGCTCAGCAAGTTTCTGGAGGCGCACAAGCATGGCACAAGCGAAGAGTTTTCCTAAGATGCTCAGGAGAGATATGCCTCTGTCGTTGTTACAATCACTCCTGTCGCCTTTATTCTTGTAGAGAGTGACGATCTTGGCATCTCTCATGTCTTGCGGCACGGCTCCCTCCCTCCAACCCTGGCATAGGACGTCGTGAAGGGGCTGTAGTAAGGTGTCTTTACAGCTTTTGATGAGGTCTGGTGGAATGCCATCGGTGCCATGTGCTTTGCCGCTAGCTAAGCTGTCAATTGCTTTGCGGAGATCAGCAAGGATTGGTTCAGTATCTAGTTCCTCCATGATGGGCAGAGGCTGAATGGCATCAAGGGCTGAGTTGGAGACTGTGTTCTCTCTAGAGTAGAGCTCAGAGTAATGCTCCACCCACCTGTCCATCTGTCTGCTCCTGTCGGTGATCACCTCCCCATTGGAGGTCTTGAGTGGGGCAGTTTTGCTCTGTGTTGGCCGTAGAACTGTCTATTTAGGGATCATATGGTTTAATACTATGTCTATCTCCTCACTTTAAATCATAGGTTGAACTTTTGTCGTTCATAGTGGTGGTTCTGGGTTTTGTTGTTGTTTGGTTTGTTGTTTTGTAGAGGGGCTTTTGTTTTTGCTTTGATAGTCTCTAGTCAGGGAAGGAGCCGGATGAAAAAAGTACGTAAACTCTTATCTGTCACCATCGATAACTAAAGATTATTCATTCATTCATTGATTCACTCACTCACTCACTCACTCATTGTCTTTGCTTTATGCTTCCTCTACTGTGGCTTCAAGGTTCAAAACTGGTGTCAGTTCTGTTTATGTTGCCTTTTCTTTTTTATCTGTCATTAAAGGTAGACGTATTCCGACTTCAAGGAGGGTGTTGAAACATAACACCAGTGTCCATACGTTTGGTTGTTGTTGTTGTTGTTGTTGTTGTTGTTGTCGTTACGTGATGTTTTGGGGGGGAATTTGTTTATCATCCGTTCCTACTAGCAGCACGGAAATATCATACTCTTCGGAAAGGCGGACTGGGTTTTAAGGTGTTCAGAAGATGTTCTGTGAGCGTTCGCACATTGCTTCATCTGGAAAACTTTGGAGAGAGTGGCGTCAGTACTGATGTTAACTCTGGGGAAAAATCCTCTCAGTGTTGGATCGAGACAGAAAAAAAAAAAAAAAAAAAAAAAAAAAAACCAGAATGAATAAAATAAATAAAATTTAATACACTGTCATTCTTACCTGCCTGCCCCCACCTTCCTCGCTACCGCTACTCCCCCCTCCCCTCCCCTCCCTCCCTTATTTCACCACCTCCCACCCCTCCAACCTTCTCAAGGAAGGAAGGAAGGAAGGGGGTGAAGTGGAGAGAGAGAGAGAGGGAAGGAAGGCAAGGTTGAAAGCTGAACGCAAAAAAATCCCTCCTTTGACAAAGAAGTTTTTTATTTTTTATTTTATTCTTTTATTTTTCAAGCACTCGTGTGTGTTTTTTTTACATCCAGTCCCAGTGTATATGCAGTTTTGTCAATATTGTCATCTGTTCTTTCCGGCACACAATGGCCTACTCTTACGAAAAGTAGAACAAGATTTGACATGTGCGCAAGATGTTACGGGGCCTCGGTTTATAGTCTCATACGGACTTTTGGGGAGAAGTGGAGTCAGCAC
>CM060339.1:814832-817332 GCA_030674155.1 Stramonita haemastoma | reverse complement strand
GATAATGCTTGGAAGTCCTGCAGAGAGCTTTCTTAAGGCGGATCTACCTCTCCAAATCTGAAAGATGAATTAACTCTTTTCTTTTCTTTCTTTTCTTTTTTTTTTTTTTTTTTTAGTACGGCATTGTTTGAAATTGGGACGTATTTTGTTAAGGCAGATCTTCTTTAGCTGGGTGTAAAATTCCCTAGGGAACGAACGTCACGTAACGCTGCTTTATAACGTTTTTGGCATAAACTTTTTTTGTTTTTAGGTGAGGGGCTTTAGGGATGGGTGGGGTGGGAGGGGGCTGTAGGGGTGGGTGGGGTGGGAGGGGGCTGTAGGGGTGGGTGGGGTGGGAGGGGGCTGTAGGGGTGGGTGGGGGTTGGGGGGGAAGGAGAAGGGGTGTGGTTAGGTGTAAGATGTTTTTATTTCACTGCCCCTGCTGTCTTCTTCCATAAAGTTTGTGTAGGTGTGCGGATCCAAGTCAGTGTGCCTGTCTACCCCTCCCCCCCCCCCCCCCCCCTGCACTTTAGATATTATGTGGACAACTGTCTGCAAAAGGCCACAGGGATATCAAACATTCTTGTGAATGCAGTTGACATTTCTAAATTCTGAAAAGTGTCTTGCTGTAAGGTACCACAGCAGGTGGAGTTTCAATCACCGCCGGGACCTCTGATGAGGGCTCATCCAAGAGCCGAAACTCGAGTCAGGTCAGGCCAAAGGCATGGTTCTTACTTAAAAATGCCTACAATGCTGCCACTGAAAGACATTATACCCTAGAATTTATTTTCATTTCATTGTTTGTTTTTTTAATTGAATCTTTGATACATCGTTTTCAAAATGAATGAGAAGATGGTACCTGCACTTGTTTTTCCTCAGCTACTTTTTGCTCGTTAAGTAGCAACGCTATCTTCCATTATCTTCCAGTCAGGCAAACAACCGACAACAAACAGTAATTTAATGAACAGTAGTGCCAATAGTCCTTCGGATGAGACTATAAACCATGGTCCCGTGTGTGAACGTACGCATGTCATCTTGCGCATGTGGTAAAACCCGTTCCGCTTTTCGTAAGAGTAGACCATTGTTTGTAGGTGGGAACAATTGACAGAATTGACAAAATTGCATACACACGGGGAATGGATGTATAAAGTGCATGAACGCTTATTCCATTGTCCTGGAAATAAAACTTTAAAAAATCTCTCTCTCTCTCTCTCTCTCTCTCTCTCTCTCTCTCTCTCCTCTCTCTCTCTCTCCTCTCTCATCTCTCTCTCTCTCTCTCTCTCTCTCTCTCTCCTCTCCTCTCTCTCCTCTCTCCCTCTCTCCCTCTCCTCTCTCTCTCTTCTCCTCTCCTCTCTCTCTCCTCTCTCTCTCTCTCTCTCCTCTCTCCCTCTCTCTCTCTCCTCTCTCTCTCTCTCTCTCTCTCTCTCTCCTCTCTCTCTCTCTCTCTCTCTCCTCTCTCCTCTCTCTCTCCCCCCCTCTCTCTCATCCTCAATGTCTCAAGTCAGAGCCAACACAACACCCCACACCATGTTGTTTTTCATTCAAATTCATGTATTCAGTTGATGCTGAATTTCACGAAGCAAACTTTACAATCCTTCATAGGCATCTGAACGGAATCTTCACAGCAAGGCCAGAAAATGCAGGTCAACATGACCCAGCCTTAAAGCCTTCATCATGTACACAGTCTTTCTTTTAGCGCCGCCAGTCTCTAGTGAGCAAGTACACAAACAATGAACATTGACACAATCCCCGAAGTCGGAATGCAGCAGCCACCTGAAAGGTAAAAAGGTAAAGGTGTTCCATAACCTGTGTGGTCGTAGGGGAGCGAGGCATCAGAAACCTCAGATTCTCTAGGGCCAGCATATTGAGGGTGGCGCCCATCTCCTCTCCCTCGCTGCTTTTACCTTCCCTGACCCTAAAGAGGGCAGGTACCCATTTACAGCTGGGTGAACTGGGGGACTGTATTGAAGCCAAAGCGCGCAAACGGTCACCCGTCCTACTGGCAACCACGCTTGATGCTGCTTAACGTAACTGGGGGAAAGCGAGCGCTCTGACCACTGAGCTATCCCGCCCCCAGCCACTGTTTTAGAATTAATGGTCGTATGCACAACATCTCGGGGCTCTAGGCAAGGAAACAAAAGAAGGAAAAAAGTTGACTCTCGCACAAAACGCTAAAGAGATCATAGGTGAAAAACTACTGTCCCAGTTCAAAAGCATTCAGGCGTTGTTACATCTGAATGCGCATAATTATAGCACAAAAACAAAAACAGCAGCAACGCCCCTCACAACATCCCCCCCCCCCTACACCCCTAAAAAAAAAAAAAACCCAGGAAAATGAGATGTTGCGGGTTTGAACCTACTATACCTGACCAGACTTTGGCCCCCGTAGTCTGGCAGCTAGTCTTTTGGATTCCACGATACACCAACGTCCTGTGTGCCACATGCATGTAGCACAGGTAAACAAAAAAAGACCCCCCCAAAAAAAACAACCCCCCCAAAAAGGGAAAGAAAAGAACTACAA
>CM060339.1:797332-812332 GCA_030674155.1 Stramonita haemastoma | reverse complement strand
CTCCTATGCGTGGAAATGCGCTGTGCCGCCCTGAAGTGCCTGACAAGTCAGGACCAGCACGTCTGACCTCGGCCTGCTTCGTTTCTCGTTTGACCCCAAACTTTTCCGCCATCTACTCGACCTTGAGTGGAGGTCTGTGTGCTAGTCTTTGGATGAGACGCTATACGAGAACCTGCGTGTACCTACCTATTCAGTGCACGTAAAAGAACCCACGGCAATTAAAGAGTTGTCCCTAACAAAATGCTGCCCAAAAAGCACTCTGGGATAAATTTGCACGTGCACATAGGATTTTTTTTAAAGGTGACGTGGCTCCTGTGGCGACCTGTTCTCCCCGCGCAGAACATCCTGAACTTCATTCAACGAAATCCGCTGTGACGGAAAGCTGTAAACAATACAATACCATGCAATACAATTTAGTAAACAATACAATATACAAATCCTTTGCACAGCCAATTTTACATTCGCTATCTTTCAAGGAAACATAATCAATACCAAACAAATATTTAAAAAAAATAAAAGAACGTTAAACATACGAAATGAATTACAATACTCCATGCATACTTTACTTCACACCTTTTCAATCGATGTAAATTTTTTTACAATTTGCAATCACAGGACTTTTGGTGTCAACAACAAACAGCGGGCACAGCCTATCACCCTTAACTTGGCAAGGTGTTTTTCTCGTGTAAATCGCTGCCAGATCGAGTGTTTGGATTATTCCCCAGCCAGCAGGCAGCTAGCTTCAACCCCGTGGGGCGGTTTGCATTCCCTCTCTTTACTGTCGCTTCACCATACAGGTTTATGACTCCTTGGCATCATAAATCCCCCCCCCCTCACAGTCACACCCACAACTTGATCACAACCCTCATCCCCCCCCCCCCACTACCCCACCTGCCTCTTTTCTTCTTCAACCAACCACTTTTCTCTTTTACTCTGAAGCACACAAAATAATCGTCCCCCTAAAACTTGGGCTATAATTTCGTTGTCATAAATCATGGTTTGCTTCCTTTTTTTCAGAAACGGGATCTGAGTACAATGCTCGAGACTGATTTTCCTTGTCCCAATAACTTTTTCCTGGAGATTGGAATGCAGATAGCGTAATTAAAAGTGAGCAAAAGACTGCATACTCAAAATACCACCATGGGTGAACCTACCTCAGTGCTCAAAGCGAGGAATGAGAAAAGAAAAAAAACAAAAGAAATATTTCTCTTGTATAAACCTGGACAGCTCTCTGCATGAACCCCCCCCCCCCACCTCAACTAAACTTAACAGATGACAGAATTTTGAAAACTCATACACACTGGGAGATGTAAAAAAAATCACACAAATGCTTATTCTATTATAGTCGAAATAAAAGAATGAAATAAAAAAAACCCAGATCTTTTGTTACACACAACCTTCTTCTTGTTTACCACGGTACAAACTCGTTCTCTTTTTTCTCCTGCTTACACTGGTTTAGCTTTTTTTTCCAATCTCTGAAACTAGGATGCGGCTACCTTAATGGCGTAAACGGCGTTCACGCAAAATTTCACCACAGGTAAACAAATCCTCGGTACTCTCTCTGTGGAACAAAAATAAAGTCCAAAATGACTTTCGCTTAGGTTCCTCTCCCTGCCCAAACGGACTGTCTTCCACATTTTTTCTGTCCCTTCTCACCCCTCTGATCAAAACTTTTAAAACTGAAGCAAAATAAAACTTTTAACAATTAATCTTGGAGCGCCAACCTGTCATTTTCTGTTTACATGCCTATTCATCACACCACACACACACACACACACACACACACACACACACACACACACACACACACACACACACACACAACACACACACACACACATAGAAACACACCCACATCCACCAGCCACACACCCTATCTCCACCCACCCCCTCCAAACCACACACCACACCGACACCAGCAGTAATCCACACAGAGGCACACATCCTGGGTCCTCCCGTAACCCCCACACCAGGCCAGCCCCCACACCTGTGCCCAGGTCCCCACAAAAACACCCCACACCCCCACCCCATCATCACCATCATCATCACAAGCGACACCGCACAGCAGCCCCACACCACAGCAGCGTCAGCCCGCACAGACACACTCTTGCCCGTGGCCCTGTTTCTCAGATCCTCAGGTCTGGCGGTGGTGGGGGAAGGGCGCAGTGTGGACACCACACCACACTGCCTCACCCGCACCAGTGCGGACAGAAAGGTGGGGTCCACACACACGAAATACTCGCGCCCTGCCTCCAAACCCTCCACCCTCTCCGTCACCTTGTTGGGCGACACGCTTCTCTGAACCAGCGGGGCCTCACACGTCACAGAAGGGGGAAGGAAAAGGGAAAAGAAGAAGAGAGAAGAGAAGAAGAAAAGAAGAAGAAGAATTTGCAGGCAGGCACCACACACGTAGCGTCCAGTACAGTTGCGCCCCTTGCCGGAAGGGCCAGGTCACGGTCACGGACTCCAAGGTCGAGGACAGCGAGGTCAGGTTGACCCACACCTCCACGCGTTGCTGCACGCCCTCGAAGGTGAAGCCCGTGATCTGCTGCAAGGGGTTGTGCAGCACGCTGAGGCGCTGCAAGCTCGGTCCTTTCAGGAGAGTCGCCGACAACCGCTGAAGGTCGTTGTGGTCGAGGTCAAGGTCGGTCAGCTGCACCAGCTCTTGGAAGGAGGCTTCCAGAACGGTGTGGAGACCGTTAGAGGAGAGATTCAACGCTTGGAGGTTCCGCATGCCCCTGAACATGCCGTGATCCAGAACAGCCAGCCTGTTGCCTGACAAGTTCAGCACGTACACAGACTCACGAAAACTGTCGAAAGCCCCTGTCTTGAGCGTGGCGACGCCGTTGTGGCTGAGATCCAGTCTGGAGATCCTGCCTGACCCCTCCAGCATGTCCCTGTCCACGGTGTCTAAAACATTGTGGGCCAGGGTCAGGTTGTCCAACTGAAGGTCCTTGAAAGCCTGTCTGCCCACTGAGGAGATGCGGTTGTGGTCTAGAGCTAACACACGCACGTTGCGCAGTTTGGGAAACACGTCCCGAGGCACGGATTCTAAAGAGTTGTTGGAAAGCACCAGGACCTGCAAAGTGCTCGTAAAGGGGGGCACCTGCAAACACTCCAGGGAAGACAGCAGGTTCCCGTCGAGGTATAACTCCTTCAGAGACCTCAGTCCTCGAAACGCGTCCTCGCCCAGAGAAGACAGACGGTTCCCGGAGAGCCTCAGAACCTGCAGCGAGGGCAGGTCCTGGAAAGACCCCGCCTGGATGCTGCGGATCACGTTATGGGAGAGGTCCAAATCCTGCAGGGAAGCCAGCCCCGCCAGCTGTGAAACAGCCAGCCTGGCCAGCCGGTTCCTCTGCAGGTGCAGGTGCCGTAACTGGGGCAGGGAGAAGGCGCGGGGCTGGATTTCCTCCAGGCCGTTGGCGTCCAGGCGGAGTGTCCTCAAGCTGGTCATGTTGACGAAGACGCCCCCTCCCACCTCCCCCAGGCGGTTCCCGCGCAGATTCAGCTCATGAAGTTTGTGCTGGCGGCGGAAGAGACTCACCCCCAGGGTGTGCACCTGGTTGTGGGCCAGGAACAGGTACTCCAGGTTGGGCACCGTGTCGAACACACCTGACGTCAGGGAGTCCAGAGCGTTGGAGCTGAGGTCCAGCAGCAGAGCCTCCGCGGGCACTGACGTCACCACCCCCAGCACGTTGTGTGACGTCAGCCCCATCTTCTGGCAGTAGACGTAGTAGGTCTTCGTGCACTGACAGGGCTCGGGGCAGCCCGTGACGGGTGACGTCAGGCAGAGGGCGGTGACCAGCGTGACCCTGGCGAGGGTCAGGGCGATGTCAAGGGCGTTGCGGCGCCGCTGCCATGCAGACATCTTCTTCACCTGGAACAGCCACAGGCCACGGTTACACTAGTCAGTGATGCGCTTCACTGTAGTAGTTACTTTAAATACAAGAAATGCCATACCTTACGTTTGTCTTCAGTCTTTAAATTTGATTAAAACCTGGTGTGATAGAATTCATAATTTATGTGTGCTTTTCTTTGCAGCCTTAGATGCTTAAATATCATCTTTCGTCGTTTTTGTTTTTCTTCATTAAAATGCCGATCATACTTCTATCGTCTGCCTAGTTCTCAGTTGAGGTCTACTGTTCTTCAACGCCTAAGTTAGCGTCAACAAATTTGCAGGAATCTACTACATCTTTGGGTCAGATTATTGAGACATATTTCGCGCTGGCGAATCTATGATAATGTAATGATGATGACAGTAATATCCAAAAAAATGAAATAAACTGAAGTGATTTGAATCAAATACCGCTTACAGTGACGGCAAAGTTCACTGTGTGAATTTCAGGTCGCACTACCTCGGGGAGAGTGCGACACCACAAGACCTGCGCCACCAATATCGTACTTTTTGTCCTATTTGCAAGTGTGTATATGTTTCCCTATCAGAGTGGTCTTTTTCCTACAGAACTTTGCCAGGGACCTAGCATTAATTTGTTGCCGTGGGTTCTGGGTATGTGCGCTGAATACGTTGTTCTACACAGGGTCCTGGTTTATCGTTTCATCCCAAAGACTGTCACCCAGACACCACTCAAAGTTGCGTGTTACATACAGGCCCTCGGTTCATCGTCTCATCCAAAATACTAGCACCCAGACCACCACTCAAGGTCTGGTGGATGGGGACAGCACAAACAGGGATCAAGTCAGCAGCTCTCGCTGTCTGGGCAGGTGTGCTACCTTCAGACCACCGATCCAAAGGAAGCACTGAACCCAGGCCTGGTAACTATAGCTAGTAACAAGTTTCTACTGATGCACAGCAAACTGCCTCTTTAAGGAACTTCTATCAATTCACACGGTTAGCAAATCCATACTGCCCCGCCCCCCTTTCCTCTCACTCTCTCTCTGTGCCTGCCTGCCTGCCTACCTGCCTGCCTGCCTGCCTGTCTGTCTGTCTGTCTGTCTGTCTGTCTGTGTCTGTCTGTCTGTCTGTCTGTCTCTCTCTCTCTCTAACACACACACACACACACACACACACACACACACACACACACACACACACACACACACACACACACAAACACACACACACACGTGTTCACGTTACGCATAAATTTATGCACGACTAAAACCCACGATAAAAACTCCACCCTAGTTTTAAATTTACATTAAACATATCACACATAATCGTACACTTTCTCCTAGCTTAAAACTCGCTTATTCCTATTCATGGTAATCGTGATAAGGGTACCGTAAACACTCACATCAGTTTAGCTTGGGTGGAGCACACACACACACACACACACACACACACACACACACACACACACACACACACACACACACACACACACACACACACTTCAAGAGCAAATTCAAAACGGGATACGGGGAAACCTTTAATCAACATTCTTCATTTTCAGAAAAGAAATCGTTAAAAGCAAACAAAACCTTGGCCCCGCAAAAACGCCATGTCTAAAAAACTTTCACACGACAGCAAAAGAAGACGTAAGGTTCAAGTGTTGACACAGAGAAAATACAGCTGGGATTATGGACCGTATGATACACACAACTCCAAATGACAAATGATAGAAAAGCCTCTAGTCAAAAGGAGGTGAAATACCGAAAGAAGTATCTTGTGTTTGACTCCAGCCTATTTGAACAGGCAGTCAGTGCAAAGTGAGGGAAAGAAGGGCATGTGGGCAGAAGTATAATCATTCTGTGAACTGGTTATTAGATAAGCTGCAGTGTTCAACAGCCTTTGGAGACTGCTGTAGAAAGCCGCACATGTATATTTTTTTGTGAATCATGGCAGTCATCAATCAACATGGATAATTTCTAGGCATCCGTCAGAGTTTTTTCGTCAAACTGGGAAGAAAGGGCGAGGCTGGGAATCGAACCCGGAACCTCACAGTTTACCTTTCTTGGTGGCAGGATGAATAAGACACAGAAAAATAGATGAAAACTATAAAAAATGCCATACAAAGCAGGTGAGTTCAATACGGTAAGTACAATATGATAGTGTACAATATCACACTGTACAACACGACACAGTGCAGTACACCCCGATACAAACTACACTGCAAGACAAAGCACTGCAATATGATGCAATTCGAGTCCTAGATTTGATACACACTACACTACACTACACAACACAATATTGAACAACACTATTCTACTCGAGTAAAGGTAAAAAGTTAAAGTCTGTCCCGAGCCTAAGGCTCATCAGGCGGTGCTATCTCGGTTTCTGTGCGTAAGCGACTGAGAGTCATGGATCCCCCTGATAGGAACCCAGTCTACTCGCAGGGTAAACCCCAACACAAGTGGTACCATTTACACCTGGGTGGGGAGAGAAAATAGCCGTACAAGTGCCTTCCAAGGCAACAACGCCATAAGCCGAAAGCTGCGGATCGAATCCGTACCTTTAGATTACAGCCCAACGCCCTAACACACTAAGAACAACAACGCCCTAGTAAAGGTAAAGATGTCCCATAACCTCTGTGGTTGTTGAGGAGCGAGGCATCTGAGACCTCAGCTTCTCCAAGGGCCAGCATATTGAGGGCGGGCCCATCTCCTCTCCCTCGCTGCTTTACCTTCCCTGACCCTAAAAGAGGGCAGGTACTCATTGACAGCTGGTGAACTGGGGGACTGTACTGAAGCCAAGGGGTGCAAACAGTCACCCATCCAATTGGTAACCACGCTCAATGCTGTTTAACCTTAGCTCTACACAATCTAAACAATTCTAATACCTACAACTAACCTACACTACACCAACAGTTACCTTAACTTGTCCTATTTATCCTACCTTATCCTACTCTACCCCCACTCCACTCCACTCCACCCCAGTTATCTATGATAATTGTACTTACATGTTTTCCAGCAGCACAGTGTCACGCCTGTTCCAGTTCACGTTTCTTTCGTCCTCTCATGATCTGTAACACAACAGAAACAAACCGTTAGACATCTCCGAAACACGCACGCACGCGCGCACAGAGAGAGAAGGGGAGGGAGGGATTGATTTGATTTATTCTTTTATATCGGGGATAATGGAATAAGCATTCTTGTGCTTTTTTACATCCAGTCCCCGTGTGTATGCATTTTGTAAATGTCATCTGTTCCCACCGGCACACGATGGCCTACTCTTACGAAAAGCGGAACAGAATTTAACGTGTGCGCAAGATGTTCTGCTGAGAGAGATGAGAGAGAGAGAGAGAGAGAGAGAGAGAGAGAGAGAGAGAGAGAGAGAGAGAGGAGGAGGGGGAGAGGGAGACAGAGATAGAGAGACAGAGATCAGACAAAAACTGAGATACACAGACAGAGAAAGTGAAATCACACACACACACACACAAAACAATGCTGCTCCGCCTCGATGATGTTCCTGTCCAACTGTTCTCACGCCGCTCATTTCAATCTCTGCGCCCAAGCCACACCTAACCACACATCCCTGTCAGTTTATCTCTAGGAAAAGGACAACGGCTCCATTTCAACCTTTTTGTGCCGAGGCAATTTTACCTTTATAAGACATTTTCTGCCACTTAGACCTGTGCTGAGTGCGGTATACTATAAACTGCGGATATGAGCACTGACAGAATGGTACTATCCGTATCAATATGGCTGTTGAGTGTGGTATTTTATAATGTTGAATATGAGCACAGATAAAATAGGCACACCCGTGTCAATGTACTGTTGAGTGTGGTATATCATACGGTTGAAATGAGCACACATAAAATGGCACACCCGTGTCCATATGCCTGTTGAGTGTGGTATGTCATACTGTTGGTATCATGATCACAGATCAAAAAGCACCATTACTATCCACACGCTTGCCAACTTGACTTTTTCGTACAGATGTTCTTTCCCAGCAAAACCTACGACACCATACCCCAGATTGCTGGTAACACAAGTCTGCCCATTAAAACAGAGACAAGACGAAGTAAAAGTTGATAGTTTATGTGTGTTGTGTGTGTGTGTGTGTGTGTGTCTGCCGGTCTTAACTTTTTTTTTTCTTTTTACTGACAATTCAGGTCAAGTTCCACAACACGGAATATAAACCAGCTTTGAGTGTGTGGTGTGGGGGGGGGGGGGGGGGGGGGGGGGGGGGGGGGGGGGGGGGGTGTGTGTGTGTGGTGGGGTGGGGTGTGTGTGTGTGTGTGTGTGTGTGTGTGTGTGTGTGTGTGTGTGTGTGTGGTGTGTGTGTGTAGGGAGGGGGGTGGGGTGTGTGTGTGTGTGGTGTTGTGTGGTGGTGGTGGTGTGTGGTGGTGGGTGTGGGTGTGTGTGTGGTGTGTGTGTGTGTGGTGTGTGTGTGTGTGGGTGGTGTGTGTGTGTGTGGGTTGTGGTGGGTGGTGGTGGGTGTGTGGTGGGTATGTGGGTGATGGTGGTGGTGGTGGTGGTGGTGTGTGTGTGTGGTGTGTGGTGTGTGTGTGTGTGTGTGTGTGACATGTGTGTGTGACATGTGTGATGTGTATGTGTGTGTGACGTGTGTTGTGTGTGTGTGTGTGTGTGTGTGTGTGTGTGGTGTGTTGTGTGTGTGTGTTGTGTGTGTGTGTGTGTGTGATTTCAGCGATTCAAAGTCAGATGATGACATCTTACAGATATCGGTAAGTAGGGGCAGGACGGTACTACACACATCACCTACCCACTATCTTGTTTTCATCCACCTGTTCGTTTTTAGTTTGTATGCTTTGTTTGTTTGGTTTTCTTCTTCTTTTTCGTTTAAACTAGAGCGCAAGTCATTTAATGATAACGGAAATACATTCGACAAACAGAAAAATCTCTTTTCACGCAATAACCTAGAATGCTCTCTCTCTCTCTCTCTCTCTCTCTCTCTCTCTCTCTCTCTCTCTCTCTCTCTCTCTCTCTCTCTCTCTTCTCTTCTCTACACAACACACACACACACACACACACACACACACAACACACACACTGACACACACACACACACACACACACACACACAACACACACACTGACACACACACACACACAACTGACACACACACACAACTGACACACACTGACACACACACAAGGACATGCCCCTGTTACTCCCCACTACCCTGTGCACAATACTCAATAGCACGCGCACACACAGTTACCCCCCAAGACGTATCATTTACTCCTACACTGCTTCCCTGCTTCCTTAGTCATACCTGTGTGCGCATGCATGCATGCACGAGTGCACAGGTAAACACCGATAGACACGTATTATCACCTGACAGCCAAATAGAGTCAGACGTGAGAGAGAGACAGGGGGGGAGGGGGAGAGAGAGGGGAGAGGGACAGGGACACAAGAGAGAGGGGGGAGAGAGAGGGGGGGAGAGAAAGAGAGAGAGAGTGAGAGATAGAGAAAGAGACAAAGAGAGAGAGACAGAGACAGAGAGAGAGAGACAGAGACAGAGAATGAAACACAGAGACAGAAAGACAGACAAACAGACAGACAGACAGAGAGACACGGAGAAAGCGCGCGTCCTACTACTCCAGCACACACAATAATGCTCCACACATCTAACAACAACCCAACCCTCTCTCCATAACCCAAATACCTACTTCTCCTCTCAACCCAAAATACCACCTGCTTCCCCAAACACTGCCACAAACAAGACGTTGTTAGCCCCTCCAAATGATAGGGTTTACAGGCACCACCTCCCTCCTGTAGAGCTCCCCCCCCCCCCCCCCCCCCCCCCCCCCCCCCCCCCCCCGCCGTTCGATTTCGGTCGAGGAGATTTTTCTCCTGGAGTTAACATCAGTACTGTGACTCCACTCTCCCCAAAAGTCCTTCGAAGGATGAGACTTTAAACCGAGGCCCCGTGTGCGGAACGCACGCAGAACATATCGCGCACACGTTAAATCCTGTCCCGCTTTTCGTAAGAGTAGGCCATCGTGTGCCGGTGGGAACAGATGACATTTACAAAACTGCATACACACGGGGAATGGATGTAAAAAAGCACAAGAGTGCTTATTCCATTATCCTTGATATAAAAAAATAATCGAATCAACCCCCCCCCCCCCCCAGCCTGTTAAGTAGCCGACACACGATCCTTTGATCCTTTTCAACCTTACGCTTCAAACGGACCTGTTCAAAACGGTTTGTTCCAACCTGTTAGTGTGAACAGGACGAACTGCGACACGGATGAGAGTATACACCGAGGTCCCGTGTGCGAACGCAGACAGAACATCTTGCGCACACGTTTAAAACCCGTTCTGCTTTCCGGAAGAGTAGGCCATTGATGTGTCGGTGGGAGCGGATGACAAAATTCTAAAACAAACTGCATAAACATGGGGACTGGAGGTAAAAAAAAAAAGCACCTAACTGCTTATCCCTTATCCTCGAAATAAAAATAAAAAAAGAACGTTTTGGGTTGGTTTGTTTTGATTTTGTTTTGTTTTGTTTTGTTGTTTTTTGTCGTTCTTTGGTTAGAGTTTCCGAGGTCTTAACTTATGGTGAGACTTTATCCGTTGCAACCGTTTTTTTTCCCCCTACCATTAAAGGTAGAAAGGTGTATGAAGTGAAGGTATTGCAGGTTCTGAGTGTGGTGTCCCTGAGTGCTTTTTCTTGTCGCTAAATGGATGAACCTTTTCCCTAAGGGCCACCTGCTAAAGGGTAACTAACTATCAACTATCCTCTTTCCCTACCCTTAAAGGTGAATCTATGAAGTGAACATCTTCATTTTCCTAGTGCGCCCTGCTTATGTACTAAATATGACCACTTTCCTAAGGGCCACCTGCTAAAGGGTAACCAACCTATCAACTATCCCTTACTTTCCTACCCCCACTACTGGGTGACAGCAGCATACAAACTCAATGCACACAGTGCACGTGCACTGAGAAAGAGGGGTTATTTTCCTCAAGGTAAGGATAGGGTTAAAACGATTACATCTGCGAACGTGGTCAAAAAGTAACTGGCAAGTGTTTTTAAAACACGCTAACCACCATCACTTTACAACAACAGATGAAGACCTCCCATAAAATGAAACAGACAAAATAAAAGTCGGGAAGATTGCTAACCTAAAAGTACTCCCTTACGAGTACGTCACGAGTTACAATCCCAAACTCCACAGGAAGTTTCCACAGGAAGAGTACCAGACTGGGGAAAACCTCTTATCTTGCATTGCATTCGGCTACACATGCTATTAATTTTGACTATTTTCCTTTATTTTCATGATAATATCACTCTTGCGTTCGCACTGCACGTACTAAGGCATCAACAGAAATAAAACACACACGCACCACACACGCACGCCGCACGCACGCACAGACACAAGACACACACACCACACACACACCACAACGACCCAGCCACCAGCCACACACAAAACACAAAAACCAACAGTATCTTCTATAGAGCTGCGGGTCGGAAATTTTTTTGTTGATATTTCAAAGATTTTTATTAAAAGTATAAAACATGCACTGTGCACCTGTTTTAGGGATTGAAGACATAGATTCAGGGGCCAGTCTTTCTGAAAAAGTTTGATTTTTTTAAAGTTCCGGTCCCAAACATGTAATCAAAGGAACCCAAAACATCAAAGAGAGTTGAAGCTGGCAAAAATCTTCAAGGGAAAAAAAACAACCCCCCCCCAAAAAAAAAAAAAACACCAAAACAACCCCACAACTCCCCAAACAAACCCACCTCTATAACAAATTGCATGCAGCCTGTTCCAGCCACTACTACCGCCACAACTCCTGCACTCCAGCCCTGAACAAGCTGAGGGCTAGCTGTGAGGCGGACGGACGTCAATCTTCACTACTTCCCCGGACCTCTGGAGCTCTCTTCCGCCTCAGCGGTCCCGCATGGCCATAAATCAGACCCCGAGTGGCCCTTACCTGGGAGACAGGCTTAGCCTCAAGCCCTGGGCCGGCCTATTTGTGACGCTCCACCACGAAATGAGTCGTGTAGCACCTAACCCACTTTTTCCGCTAGGAGCCCTTTTATAGGCAGGTGGGGGTCAAGTTGGCAGTTTTGAGATTGTGATTGGTTATAAAAGTATAGCTAATTGTTCTCTCTTGTTATGAAATATCAAATCATAAATTTGTCTTCTTTTGCCTTAAAAAAGTGTTTAAAAAAAATATCCCAGCCCTCATTACGATGCTGAACTTGTCAATATTTCTCATTTTGTCATTTCCTGCAGTCTATCAAATCAACTTGTCATAACTTTTTATAGGATTGTCCGATTTTCAATGTTTTTATAGCGTATAGCCTTTCTATTCCAGTTTGATAACACTAAAAAATGACCTCTGGTGCAGTGCGACTCATTGTGTGGTGGAGCTTCACATTTGCAATGTCTCCCTTCTCACCCCGGCTCCTAATCCAACCCTCTCAATAGCCGAGGCAATAGTTGTGTATTATACAGATTACCTGCCTGAGAATATAATACATACCTGAAGCTTCTTTTTCTTTTCTTTTCTGTCCTGAATCCCCGCCCACGCCGTGGAGATAATCCGATAATGCGGCTGTTGGTGAGCAGTGCAGATTAAGTGTGCATAATACCACGTCATGTTTCTCGTCTGAGAGGTTTGTAGGACTCAAGTACCACTGGATATTATACAGATTCCTTTCATTGCTGGTGATTCTATGCTGTGTCAAATAGTTGAAAACGTGATAAAATGATAAACCTGATAAATTCCATGTATTATTATTATTATTATCATATTATTATTATTATTATTATTATTATTATTATTATATCATTAAATCATAAAGAATGATCAGAGACCGACGTTGACTCGGGTTTCTGAAAACTTGCCTCTTCCTTTCTTCAAAACGGCACGATAGTTTGTAACACAGGATTTGGGTGGGCGTGTGAAAAGAAGAGAGAGAGAGAGAGAGAGAGAGAGAGAGAGAGAGAGAGAGAGAGAGAGAGAGAGAGAGAGAGAGAGAGAGAGAGAGAGAGGAATTAGAAGAAGAAGAAGGAAGAGAAGGAGGAGGAGGAGGAGATGAAGAAGAAGAAGAAGAAGAAGAAGAAGAAGAAGAAGAAGAAGAAGAAGAAGAAGAAGAAGAAGAAGAAGAAGAAGAGAAGAAGAAGAAGAAGAAGAAGAAGAAGAAGAAGAAGAAGAAGAAGAAGAAGAAGAAGAAGAGACCAGCCGCCATGGCACAGTGGTTAGCGCCTTGGATTCCGGACTGGAAGGTCGCGGGTTCGAATTCCATAAGTCATAGGGATTTTTTCGGGCTCCGGCCGGCTCCTACCCAGAGTGAGTGTGCTGTGGGCTCAGTGGGGAGACTGGGACCACACAGTCGAGCTTCATCCACTTTACGGATGCGAATTTGAGAGTGCTGCTCAAATTACCTGACCAACAACACTGCAGGTGTCTGTATCTCTCGGGCCTGGTTGACGCCGGGATATATTATGACAGTAAGCGTAGAGAACAACCCTGTCAAGTAGTCTCAAAGCGGATGCACCTCCACAGCAGCATCATTATATCATCCTCATCATCATTGATCATCATGCAATAATAAAAAAAAATTGCCTCTGATTCGGTGGCCTCCGTTGCTGTGGTCCCATGGTGACCTCAGATTCGGTTTCCCCATACGCTTCTGTGCCTGTGGTGAATTTGTGTCAAAGCCTTTGGGTTGGGGGTTCGCGGGAGGCGGTCGTTGGAGGGACGTTGTGGTGGTCGCCACCTCAGGTGGGTGACTCACTCAGTCTGGCTCCGCGACTGAGCTAATACTGTCGTTAGTAGGGGGCTTAGTAGGTGGTGTCCTGCGTACGTTAGATCAGAACAGGCACCACTGAACACCACCAAAGTGACCCAGCAGAAGTGCAGGGCCCCTCTGGCTGGTGGCCCCGCGGCGGCCTAATATTGATGGGCTCCCTGTGGACTCCCGACCCCGGGGGTGAGACACAACGAATCTGGGTATGGCTGTGGCGGGGGGATTGAAATGAGCGGCGTGGGAACAACAGTACGGGAGCGTCACAGAAGACGAGGCAGCAAAAAAGAAGAAGAAGAAGAAGAAGAAGAAGAAGAAGAAGAAGAAGAAGAAGAAGAAGGAGGAGGAGGAGGAGGAGGAGGAGGAGGAGGAGGAGGAGGAGGAGGAGGAGGAGACAACAGGTCAAAAGAACTCGAATCCTAAACTGCAGGCAGGTGTATGCAGTGAGGTACAAGAGGTTTGAATTTCACAGTCACTGCCCCGCCCGCTACCAGTCACAAAAGAACATACTTTTCAATTTCAAGGTAATAGTTTCGCAACTATCTGACGCTGTTTTGGGAGTCTTTTGACGAATCTTTCATGGGGCGTATCACCATCAGACATTAAATGCTTTACGAGCAAACACTCCCAGCGATGAAAAGCACCTCCCACATGAAAAAGATCTTCACCCCATAAAACTCTGGAGTTTTTTGTGATTTTAATCCACAACGTTTGGGGCTGTGTCCGGATTTAAAAAGTGTATACATACACTGCACGAACAAAAGCCATGCTCAAAATTCCTCATACAACAAATCTGACACACGCGCTGTCTCTGCCCCCCTACACCCCCCACCCCCCCAATCCCCCGTGGTCCAAATACATATTACATGATCGGGGGAGGGGACGAGATAACCTGTAGTGACATACAGTGGTATAGAATAATGATAACAAAATAGGACTTATAGCATTGATTTGACGGCCTGAGATCACGCCACCACAGAAACACCCCTTCAAGGGATTTTCCCCCTGGAGTTAACATCAGCACTGACTCCGCTCCCCTGAAAGTCCTTCAGATCAGACTAGAAACCGAGGCCCCGTGTGGAAACGTCCGCAGAGCGTTTTGCGCACAGAACCCGTTCTACCTTTCCGAAGAGTTGGCCATCCTTGTCTGTAAGAACGAATGACGAAAACTGTAATAGAAACAAGAACGCATACACCTTGGTCTTGTGTTCAGACATCATCCCCGAAGTCGAAATACGGCTACCTTAATGGTGGGGTAATAAAACCTATCGCAAAAATCCCAGCGATGGTGAACCTTGAAGCTCTGGCCGAGGAGCGAAAATAAACAGGAAAATAAAAAAGACAGTACATAGCATTATATCTCCATG
>CM060339.1:789832-792332 GCA_030674155.1 Stramonita haemastoma | reverse complement strand
TTCATTTGCATCATGTCACCTGCTGCACCACGGTATAAGATGACACAAGCAACAACCATTCTGATTGTGTGTGGTGTGGTGTGTGTGTGGTTTGTGTGTGAGATGTGTGAGCTGTTTGCTGCGTCGTGCGTGGTGCTGAATGTGTCTGTGTGTGTTGTGTGTGTGGTGTGTGTGTCGTGTGCGTGCTGTCGTCGGTGCTTTGTGTGTTGTGTTGCTGTGTGTGTGTGTGTGTGTTTGTGTGTGTGTGTTGTGTGTGTATGTGTGTGTGTTTATCTTATCTTACTTTGTCTTTTATTCGGTAACAAAATGAGCACATGCTTTTTTTTTTACGTCCGTCCTCATGTGTATGCAGTTTGTCAGTTTTGTCACCCGTTTCCACTAGTACACTCAGTGCTGTCGTGTGTGTGTGGGGGGGGGGGGGTGCACTGGGGGTCGGGTTGGTGCGTGCTTTACGGTCTCGTTAGAAACAATCAAACAAGGTTTCCGACACTAAAGGACCGATACTGAAGGTATTTGACACCTGAGGATAAAGTCCGGAAGATAGCGATCTCCCCAGACAGGTCCCCATGAACCCTGCAGTATCCCCGGCAAAACTACAGGTTCATCACAACAAAGTCCACACCTCGAAATCCGAACCCTCACACTATAACTGAAGATCTTCCTACCTGCCACCGTTTCTCTTTTTGGTCAGTATTTCGTCTAACGTTTATGAGAATGTGTTTAAACGCCATTTCCACTCACTATTCTTATTATATTGAGTCCTTACCCAGACTTTACAAGTAAGTTTTATATGGTTTACAATGGTTACGTTCTCATCTCTCTCTTCGTTCACTTCTAGTTATCTCTTCATCTCTTCTCTCTCAATCACTCATTCTCTCTCTCATCTCATCTCTCTCTGTAGGGACTGGATATACAAGGCATCGAGTCCCGTTTATCATCATCGAAATTAAAAGTATTGACTTGACACTCTCTGCTTGATGTCCCGCCCCCCATCCCATCTCTCTCTCTGTCTCAGTATACTCTCTCCCCATCTCTCACCCTTCTGTGCAACTGGACTGGATATAAAAAAAGACAGCGATGCTTATTCATTTCCTCGAAATAAAGAATTTGACTTGACTCTCTCTCTCTCTCTCTCTCATATGTCTCTCCATCTCGTCTCGTCTCTGGGCTCTCTACTCCCCTCCCTCTCCTCCCTCTCACAGGGACTGGATATCAATAACTATGACACGAGGATTATTCATTATCTCGAAAGAATTTGACTTGATACTCTCATCGCTCTCATTCTTCCCCTCTTCTCATCTCTTTCCCATCTCTCATCTGGACCTGGATATAAAAAAAGCACACGAGTGCTTATTCATTATCCTCGACATAAAAGAATTTGACTTGACTCTCTCTCTCTCTCTCTCTCTCTCTCTCTCTCTCTCTCTCTCTCTCTCTCTCCTCTCTCCTCTCCTCCTCTCTCTCCTATCCAAACTGAAGTTGCAGTGAAGAGGTTGCCTTTACAGTCAAACAAACTAAACCGGTTTTTTAAAGATTGCTCCATTCACCAAGGAAAAACCTATCTCCACTTGCGCAAGCCAAGTACGAAGCTTAAAGACACAATGTCAACACATTAAAAGCAGTGCATACTTAAGCCATAAAAACGAAACTTAACCCCACCATGTCTCTAAAAATCAAAAGCTTAGGCAGATACCGGAAAATATTTAACTTTATTTTATTTTATTTTGCACATCAAAACACGTTTTGTTAAGTATGAGTACTTCACATGAGTTAAAGCTAGTTCGACCGCCTGTTTTCAAGAATTTATTTCTCTATTTATCTCTTTAATATATCCAGGATAATGGAACAAGCACTTATGTGGTTTTTTTTTACATCCAGTCCCCGTGTGTATGCAGTTTTGTAAATCTTATCTGTTCCCACCGCCACACAATGGCCTACTCTTACGAAACGCGGAACAGGATTTAACGTGTGCGCAAGATGCTCTGCGTGCGTTAGCACACGGGCCCTCGGTTTATAGTCTCATCCAAAGGACTTTTGGGAAGAGCGGAGTCAGCACTAGAGGCAAAATCCCCTTGAACGGGAATCGAACCCGGGTCGTCAGATTGTGAGTGCAATGTTCTGACCACTAGGCTATCCTGTTTGCCGTCTCTCTCCGACGTTCGTACAAAGTGCTTGTATTACAGCATGATTCAAGCCGCTGCCATTGAGTATCGAGTGTTGCGGGGAAGAAATGCTAGCTGAAAACAGGTGTGGTATTCATGTGGTGAAAGCAGAACATGACACATGCTTCTCCCTTTCATTCACGAGTTTGACAAAGAAAACTTCAACTGTCCTAACTTTATTTGGGGAACGGGGGAAAATGTCGACAAAAAGTTAGTTTTTTAGTTTTTAAAACCCGTTAAGTTGAAAGCTGATTTGCTTTTCAGCAGCCAAAGTAAGCGTTATGACTTTGTTCAACATGATAATCCTTTTTTTTTTAATGCCTTTTTTCTGTTCACTT
>CM060339.1:767332-769832 GCA_030674155.1 Stramonita haemastoma | reverse complement strand
GAAAACCAAACCAAACTTGCAGGTCAGGGTGTTATGCTTGTTCCCACATGAGATCTGGGCTAATAGCCTCATCTGAAGCTCCTGCAGGAGAGTGCAGTGGGAACTTAGGAAGGACGGTGGCAAGATGGTTAAGACTTTCGCCTGCCAATATGTAAACCGCGAGTTTTGGGGTTCGTACCCAGCTCGCCCTTCCTTCCCAGTTTGACGAAAAAATCGAACTGAATGTCAAAGTCATTCGGATGAGATTATAAACCGAGGTCCCGTGTGTGAACGCACGCAGAACATCTTGCGCACACGTTAAAACCCCGTACCGCCTTTCGGAAGAGCAGGCCATCGTGTGCCGGTAGGCTAGGAGTGGATGACAAAATTATAATAAAAAAAAAAGCCAGCATGCACACAGGTGTCGTGTTTAGACACCGTCCCTGAGGGGGGGAAATAATGGGTAGGCGCTGCACTTGTGGCGACGCGCTCTCCCCGGGGAGAGCAGCCCGAAATTTCACGCAGAGAAATCTGCTGTGACATAAAGTGGTATAATGATAAATAATAAAAAAAAAACACTTAAATGACAGTCCCACTTTACTAGATCGGTGGTCTAGAGGTAACGTGCCTGCCTAGAAGTAGAAAGCGAAAAGTCTGGGTCGGAGTGCGCGGTGGTTCAAAACCTGTTTGAGCCCAAAACTTTTCCCCCATCCATTAAACCATGAGTGGTGGTCTGGGTGCTAGACTTTCGGATGAGACGATAAGCCGAGGTCCTGTGTGTCACACATCGTTATTTAGCGCACGAAAAAGAACCCACAGCAGCAAAAGGGTTGTCCCTGGCAAAATTCTGTGGAAAAAAGTCACTCTGATAGGGAATCAAATACAGTTGCAGACAAGAAAAAGATAAAGAAATAATGGGTGGGCGCTGTACATGTGGCGACGCGCTCTTCTCGGGTAGAGCAGCCCGAATTTTATGCAGAGAACACAGCTGTCAGTTTCCCTCACTTTCAGCTCCTCTCAGCTGCTAATCAATCCGTTTCATCCCAGCCCAGATGGGCCAGCTAGTGCTAGTTATAGCAGGAACTGACCACACTCGGACGAGGTCAAAGGAAAAGGCGCGCTAAATTCAGCACTCTTGGATGAGTGATGTTGGATTTGTGCGCTGTGAGAAATCTGCTGTGACGTAAAGTCATATAAAATGAAATAAACAGGTGTTTTTGTTGTTTTTTTTCTTTAAACCGTCAACTGGGGAGGGGGAGGGGCGGAGGGAACAGTCTGGCTGGTGGCCAGAGCATACATATAGTCCAAGAAAATTTAATGTTTGGTGCAAAGTAATTGCTTCAAAATTTCTGACTACACAAACTAGTAAATTGACCCTTCCCGATTACATTCCACTGGTTTTAATAAAACTTTTTTTTGGGGGGGGGAATTTTACGTAAAAACACTTTTTATGTCGAACTACTTTCTTTCGATTTCGCTAGCGGGCCGGAGTTTTTGCGTCACTCGCGGTTTCAGGGTCAGACCCCTCCGCGAATTAATTAGAGATAGGCCTAGACCTAAGTTTTCTTTGCTGACCATTATATAGCTATAAATGGGATGATCCAAAGTCCATATCGTTTGTGAATCTTGCTACAGTCACAGAAAGACTGAAAGTAATGAATAAAACCTGTGTGAGAAACCCACGGATGAAGACAGAACAAAATGAGTAGCAGACACCACAGCACAGGTGTAAACAGACACATCCAGTGTAGTAGTATAATTATTATACAGTTTGTTTTGTAAAATCGGAAGAAGTTGTGTCTAAAATAATAGTTACTTTGATAAGCAGGTGTGTGTGTATGTATGTATGTGTGTGTGTGTGTGTGTGTGTGTGTGTGTGTGTGTGTGTGTGTGTGTGTGGTGTGTGTGTGCATGATTCAAAAAGATCTTTACTGAGGGTAAAACATTAAGCTTTTACAAAGTTTCCATTTTGCCCTCACAATTACTTTTTTTTAAATGAATATAAAAAAAAATCAATAAAGGATGGAAAAACAAAATGGTCTTAATCTAGGTACAAATAATATAGCATAGAAAAGGAAAAGAAAAAGAGAAAATGTATTGCTCGCAATATAACGGAAAAGAAGACAGCATGATATGCTTGATTCAGACAGAAAAATAGTGAAGAAAACAAAATAAGAAGGTATTAGGCAATTAGGCAAAGCATATTTGTATACAAGGTGGCTTCGTGATGCTGAACTCTTGCAGTTGATACAATATGTTCCATGATTTCTTGCAACAGACCAACATTTTAATATGTAGGTGTCACTTATATTCACACACACACACACACACACACACACACACACACACACACAGTAACCTTAGGCAAAAAAATTAGAAACACTTCCCTCAACAACCAAATAAGCAACAAAGGGGGTGCTTTTTTTTTTTTAAAATAAATTAAATTTTTAAAAAAACCCCCCCCCGCGCCCTACCTCCCTCCCAAAACCCCCCCTTCCCCTAACCAAACCCCCCTTCCCCC
>CM060339.1:751603-767232 GCA_030674155.1 Stramonita haemastoma | reverse complement strand
GTGTGTGTGTGTGTGTGTGTGTGTGCAAAATACTCAGCGTGCGTTCCCACACGGGACCTCGGTTTACAGTCTCATCCAAAAGACTTTTGGGTAGAGTGGAGTCGCACTGATGTTAACTCCAGAGGAAAAATCCTCTTGAACGGGATTCCACGAGAGAGAGAGAGAGAGAGAGAGAGAGAGAGGAGAGAGAGAGAGAGAGAGAGAGAGAGAGAGAGAGAGAACTGGCGAAAATGAGGCTATAGCATAATGACGAGGGGACTAATTATGATCTGTGTACTAACTGAGCTGTCCACAGTCCCCCATAAACTGTCAGTGACCACAATCACACCAGTCCACACTCACAACAAACCCCTCAGTCAGCAGAGCTAATCCGCCAGGCAAACACAGCTAATCATTGTCTTAGGCCGGCTTTTTTTCACCTGGGCCCCTTTTCCCTGTCAGCTAGTGTTTGTTTGGAGCAACCTGACCCCGGGCTAAAATGGTTTATCTTTTTGACTAGTTGGTCTCATCTGCTTGTAAAGTCTAGATTCTTTTTTCTGTACCACTGTCAGTCACAGGCAGATTTCTCTGGGTGAAATTTGGGGCGGATTTTCTCTTGGGAAAAGGTAATGTGGGCATAGGAGTAGAGCCATCCACTTTTCTCAGTGTTCTTTAAAAAAAAAAATCTGTGTATATGTATTTGTTTTCGTATGATATATATATATATATATATATATATATATATGTATATGTATATATATATATATATGTATATATATATCATGAGAGAGAGAGAAACAGACGGACAGACAGACAGACAGAAAGAAAGATAGACAGAGACACAGAGAGACAGACAGAGACACAGAGAGAGACAGAGACAAAGATCCAAATAATACGACAAGCAAAACCTGGGCTATACTAGACCTGGAGCCTCAGTGTACGAACACCCAGCTGACACTGGCCAGTGAAGTGGTTCAGCACAGGTGATGCTCATCACTCCGGCAAAAGACATCAGATGATTATTCTGTGTTTGCCCAAAGGATCTGCCCAGTTGACACGTGCATTGCCATTGTTGACATGATAATTATCATGTGGCTGTGCTAACTGATAGGTGTCACTTTATACAGATAACTATTATACACATCACATTGATTCCAATGAGACTATAAACCGAGGCCCTGTGTGCAAATGCACGCAGAACATCTTCCGCACACGTTGAAAACCCGTTCCACCTTTTGGAAGAGTAGGCTATTGAGTGTAGGAGCGGACGACAACAAACAAAACCAACAACAATAATAACAACAAAACCCAGCATGCACACAGGTGTCGTTTTTAGACACCATCCCTGAGAAATTCGGGGAGTTGGAGTCCCTGGGCGGCTCGGGGCTGTATAAAATTATGGCAATGTTCTGGTGGCTCCTGCGATGGTACTGGAACCATTCGTATCGGTCATTGCCTTTCCAAAGGATCATTCTAGTGACGTGGAGAGGGGGGAGGGTCTGCTGCATGGGTAACAGCTTGCCCTCCATACTTACTTACCCAGGCTTTGCGCTCTAGAGCCTAGAAGAGTTGCTGCATGAGTAACAGCTCCATACTTACTTACACAGAGCCTTTGCACTCTAGAGTCCAGACCGCAACTCCATAGTCTTCCGAGGCTGGAGGATGCCCACACATTCCTAGGGACTTCATGCTATAGCCCCTGTGCACTCTATCTTCCTCTGTTAATGTTCCCACTAATCTCCATCATCTTGGAAGCACTGCGCTGCAACTCTCATGTTGTTTGTTACTGTGCTGTATTATAATGCTTGGAATTGTATTTATGTTGTGTTATGTTGTACCACGCTGTGTTGAATAGTATTGTGTTGTTTTAATGTGCTGTGCTATGATTGTATTGTGTTGTATGCTATTTGTAGTATACTGTATTGCGTTGTTGTGTTTAGTATTGTGGTGTGCTGTATTGTGCTGTATTTTGTTGAATATCACATTTCATTTCATACCACTTTATGTCACAGCAGATTATTCTCTGTGTGAAATTCGGGCTGCTCTCCCCGGGGAGAGCGCGTCGCGGTAAGTGCAGCGCCTACCCATTTTTTTTCTTTTTCTGGTCTGCAACGGTATTTTTTTTCCCTATCAGAGTGGCTATTTTCTACAGAGTTTTGCCATGGACAACCCTCTTGTTGTTTACGTGCGCCAAAAAATAATGTGTAACACACGGAACCTCGGTGTATCGTCTCATCCCAAAGACTAGCATCAAGACACCACCACTCATGGTCAAATGGATGGGGGAAAAGTTTTGGGCCCAAACGGGATTCGAACCACCGCACACACCGATCCGGACTTCTCGCTTTCTAGACAAGCGCCTTACCTCTAGACCACGGATCCATCCTATGACAGCCTGCAATACTTGATGTCTGAAGAAAAAGTTTCATTTGAAAGACTCTCTCTCTCTCTCTCTCTCTCTCTCTCTCTCTCTCTCTCTCTCCTCTCCTCTCTCTCTCTCTCTTCTCTCTCTCTCTCTCTCTCTCTCTCTCTCTCTCTCTCTCTCTCTCTCCTCTCTCTCACACACACACACACACACACACACACACACCACACACACACACACACACACACCACACACACACGCACACGCACACGCACACACACACACACACACACACACACACACACACACACACACACACACAATTATCTACCTGCTAAGGACAAGAAAACACTGAAGCTGTTTTCAAACTTTTAAAGCCCAACGGGCAGTTCAGTTTAGGAGACCAGCCATTTTTTTCTTTTTTTACCGATCCATCACTCTTCAGCCTGTCCCAGGCCCAAACAAGCCCTGCATAGCTGTCTGAGTGAGGGCAGGAATGCCACATCCCCTGCTGATGATGGAGTGAAACGTCAGATCTGACGGGAAGAGAACTGAAAAAGTCCCTGTAGAGTCAGTTATGACGTCTCTGTACTACATTCAAATTAATAATTATATCTACTAGCCTAGGGCCCAAGCGTGCTATGACACTTTTGGAGGTTAGACTGCAGTCAGTTTTGACATCATCTGCGAAGTCGGAATGCAGCTACCGGAGTAGCAGGGAAAACGGTTGCTTATGACATTATCTCACCATTGGTCAATCTTGGAGCTCTAGCTAAGAATCTTACACACGTGCGTGCGCACACACACACACACACACACACACACACAATATATACACACACACGCGTGCGCGCGCATACACACACACACACACACACACACCACATACACACAAACACACAGACACACAGACACACACATACACAGACACAGACACACACAACACTCACACAGCACACACACACATACACACACAAACACACACATACATACACACACCAAACACACACACAACACACACACACACACACACTTATACAAACACACTCACACACACATACCACACATACCACACATACCACACACACACACACACAACACACACACACACACACACACACACACACACACACACACACACACACACACACAAGCCATAGGTCATGAATTCGGTCTCATCTGAAGGCAGACATTGATTTCTTCTGTCCATTAGACCATGACTGATTATCTGAGTGCTAGTATTTCAAATGAAACTATAAAATGCAACATAGATCTTACGCACTAAAAGGAAATAAAAATTATGACGTTTAGGAGTTCGCCCTGGTAAATTTCTATGGAAAAAACAACAGAACACACACACACGCACGCACGCACACACACACACACACACACACACACACACACACACACAACACACCACACACACACCACACACACACACACACACACACACACACACACACACACACCACACACACACAACAGGCTGTAGCTGTTGGATTCAACACCTCCAAGAAAGGCACAACGCCCCATCAAGCTGTAAAACCTCCCACCGTAAATTATGACACCCCCCCACACACACACACACCCTCAGGGCTTCAAGCCCCCCCCCCCCCCCTTCCCCTCCAACAAGTTGGTGTGACATATCTAGCTCTCAATATGACCGGTGCTGTGTTGTAGTGTTTTTTTCTTTTGCCTTCCAGCCTTACTTTGTCTCCCTAAGACTGAAGATTTATTATTGGGATTTTTTGTTGTTTTTTAATGTAGGATTGGAGATAGATGTTGTTATAAGAGGAAGTCGATTGAATTTCAAAATCATCCTGTTTAAAATGTTACAGAAACACACACACCCAGAGAGAGGAGGAGGAGAGAGGAGAGAGAGAGAGAGAGGAGAGAGAGAGAGAGAGAGAGAGAGAGAGAGAGAAGAGAGAGAGAGAGAGAGAGAGAGAGAGAGGAGAGAGAGAGAGAGAGAGAGAGGAGAGAGAGAGAGAGAGAGAGAGAGAGAAGGCAAGGAGGAAGGCAAGGCAAGGCAAAGCAAGGCAAATTCTTTTATTCGAGGATAATGAATAAGCACTCGTGTGCTTTTTTACATCCAGTCCCCGCCCTTATCAGAGAGAAAGAAACTTACTGTGTGTGTGTAGCCTATATGTATGTGCGTGAGTGCGTGTGTGTTGTGTATGTGTGTGTGTTGTGTGTGTGTGTGTGTGTGTGTGTGTGTTGTGTGTGTGTGTGTGTGTGTGTGTTGTTGTGTCTGTATGTGTGTTTGTCTGTTTGTCTATGTATCTGTCTGTGTGTATGTGTGTTTGTCTGTCTGTCTGTGTGTCTGTCTGTGTGTGTGTTTGTCTATCTGTGTGTCTGTCTGTCTTTCTGTTTGTCTGTCTGTCTGTCTGTCTGTGTCACTGGGAGATAATTATGTACGTGTGGGAACATCATGTCTTTAACTGGATGTTTGTCGTAACGTGGAGAGACAGGCTCCACAGGGATCAGAACTAGACTGCCAAGTCCGTGTGTGTGTGTGTGTGTGTGTGTGTGTGTGTGTGTGTGTGTGTGTGTGTGTGTGTGTGTGTGTGTGTGTGTGTGTGTGTGTGTGTGTGTGTGTGTGTGTGTTGTATGTGTGTGTGTGTGTATGTGTGTGTGTGTAAGTGTGTGTATGTGTAAGTGTGTGTGTGTGTGTGTGTGTGTAAGTGTGTGTGTGCAAGTGTGTGTGTGTGTGTGAGTGTAAGTGTGTGTGTTTGTGTGAGTGTGTGTGTGTGTGTGTGAGTGTGTGTGTGTGTGTGAGTGTGGTGTGTGTGTGTGTGTGTGTGTGGTGTGTGTGTGTGTGTGTGTGTGTGTGTGTGTGTGTGAGTGTGTGTGTGTGTGTGAGTGTGTGTGTGTGTGTGTGTGTGTGTGTGTGTGGTTGTGAGTGTGTGTGTGTAAGTGTGTGTGTGTGTGTGTGTGTGTGTGTGTGTGTGTGTGTGTGTGTGTGTGTGTTAAGTGTAAGTGTAAGTGTAAGTGTAAGTGTAAGTGTAAGTGTAAGTGTGTCTGTGTCTGTCTGTCTGTTTGTCTGTCTCTGTCTCTATGCATGTGCGTGCATACGCCCACTCCTACGTACACGTATGCACTAGTCTGTATGTGGCAGGAAATGCATAACATAAAAAAATATATGCAATTCACCTATCTCCACTAGAGTGTTTCAAGCGACGCTGTATTCTTTTATTCCTCCCATTCCGCTCTATCCCACGCTATAAAAACAACACGCCCCTAATGCCATTTCATGTCCATGTCCCACAGTTCCAAGTCCTTCACCGTCCGTGATGTGTCAGATTTACCTACCGCAAAGACAGTCATATGGGGGACACGATAGCCTAGTGGTCAGAACAATGCGCTCTCAATTTGACCACCCGGGTTCGATTCCCGTTCGAGGGGATTTTTCCCCTGGAGTTAACATCAGTGCTGACTCCACTCTCCCCCAAAAGTCCTTAGGATGAGACTATAAACTGAGGTTCTGTGTGCGAACGCACGCAGAACATTTTGCGCATATGTTAAATCCTGTTCCGCCTTTCTATAGAGCAGGCCATTGTGTGCCTGTGGGAACAGGTGACAAGATTTACAAACCTGTATATACACGGGACTGGATGTAAAAAAAAACACACGAGCGCTTGAAAAATAAAAGAATAAAAGAATGAAATAAAAAACTTCTTTGTAAACGGAGGGATTTTTTATGTTCAGCTTTCAACCTTGCCTTCCTTCCTCTCTCTCTCTCTCTCCACTTCGCCCCCTTCCCTCCTTCCTTGAGAAGGTTGGAGGGGTGGGAGGTGGTGAAATAAGGGGGGGGAGAGGGGGGGAAGTAGCGGTAGCGAGGAAAGTGTAGGCAGGCAGGTAAGAATGACAGTTGTACCTGTTTATTTTATTTTATTCGTTCTTTTATTTTGAAAGTAATAGAATAAGCACTCGTGTGCTTTTTTTTTTTCTTTACATGCAGTCCCTGTGTGTATGCAATTTTGTTAATTTTATCATCCGATCCTACCGGCATAGAATGACCTACTCTTCCGAAAAGTGGAACGGATTTTAACGTGTGTGTAAGATGTTCTGCGTGCGATCGCATAGTAGACCTCGTTTTATAGTGGACTGTGTGTGTGTGTGTGTGTGTTGGTGTGTGGTGTGTGTGTGTGTGTGTGTGTGTGTGTGTGTGTGTGTGTGTGTGTGTGTGTGTGTGTGTGTGTGTGTGTGTGTGTGTGTGTGTGTGTGTGTGTGTGTGTGTGTGTGTGTGTGTGTGTGTGTGTGTGACGGAATCATGATGGACAGGTGTGGACTCCAGCTGGTGTTTTTCCTCTATTCCAGTGCAATGAAGCTGGAATAATGATGTCTGCCTTTGTCCGTGTGTCTGTTCTTCTCTCTCTGTCTTTCTCTGTCCTTCTATGTCCTTCTCTGCTACTGTATGTTTTTATCTGTCTTTCTCTGTCGCTGTCTGTCTCCAACCACCACCGAGGATATGTTTTCCCAGAGTTAACTAACATCAGTACTGACGCCACTCTCCCGAAAGCCCTCCATCTAGCAATAGTCTAAGGTCTGGTGTACGAACGCCCACAGAACATCTTCTGCACACGTTAAAACCCATCCCGCCTTTCCGAAGAGTAGGATGTGGCGTGTTGGTAGGAACGGATGATAAATAAATACCCCAATAAACATCACGTAACGACAACAACAACAACAACACTAACAACAGCAGCAACAACAACAACAATAACCAAACGTATGGACACTGGTCTTATGTTTCAAGACCCTCCTTGAAGTCGGAATACGTCTACCTTTAATGACAGATAAAAAAGAAAAGGCAACATAAAGAGAACTGACACCAGTTTTGAACCTTGAAGCTACAGTAGAGGAAGCATGAAGCAAAGAGAATGAGTGAGTGAGTGAGTGAGTGGGTGAGTGAGTGAATCAATGAATGAATGAATAATCTTTAGTTATCGATGGTGACAGATGAGCTTTTGCGTACTTTTTTCTTCCGGCTCCTTCCCTGACTAGAGACTATCAAAGCCAAAACAAAAGCCCCTGTAAAACACAACAAACCAAACAACAACAAAACCCAGAACCACCACTATGAACAACAAAAGTTCAACCTATGATTTAAAGTGAGGAGATAGATATAGTATTAAACCATATGATCCCTAAATAGACAGTTCTAGGGCCAACACAGAGCAAAACCGCCCCACTCAAGACCTCCAATGGGGAGGTGATCACCGACAGGAGCAGACAGATGGACAGGTGGGTGGAGCATTACTCTGAGTTCTACTCTAGAGAGAACAGTCTCCAACTCAGCCCTCGATGCCATTGAGCCTCTGCTCATCATGGAGGAACTAGATACTGAACCAACCCTTGCTGAACTCCGCAAAGCAATTGACAGCTTAGCTAGCGGCAAAGCACCTGGCACTGATGGCATTCCACCCGACCTCATCAAAAGCTGTAAAGACACCTTACTACAGCCCCTTCACGACGTCCTATGCCAGTATTGGAGGGAGGGAGCCGTGCCGCAAGACATGAGAGATGCCAAGATCGTCACTCTCTACAAGAATAAAGGCGACAGGAGTGATTGTAACAACTACAGAGGCATATCTCTCCTGAGCATCGTAGGAAAACTCTTCGCTTGTGCCATGCTTGTGCGCCTCCAGAAACTTGCTGAGCGTGTCTACCCCGAGTCACAATGCGGCTTCCGAGCTGAACGCTCCACGGTGGACATGATATTCTCCTTACGCCAGCTTCAGGAGAAATGCAGAGAACAACACAAACCCCTCTACATAGCCTTCATAGACCTGACCAAGGCCTTTGACCTAGTCAGCAGGGAAGGGCTATTCAACATCCTTCCAAAAATTGGTTGCCCCCCAAAACTCCAGTCTCATCAGATCCTTTCATGATGACATGAAGGCAACAATCCAGTATGAGGGCAGCATGTCCAACCCATTTGACATCAAGAGTGGAGTCAAGCAAGGCTGTATCATTGCTCCCACCCTCTTTGGCATCTTCTTTGCCCTGCTCCTAAATCACGCTTTTGGAACTGCAACAGAGGGTGTATACCTACGCACCAGATCCAGCGGTCGACTATTCAACCTGGCTCGGTTGAAAGCAAAAACAAAAGTGATGGAGAAAACAATTAGGGACATGCTTTTTGCTGATGATGCTGCCGTCACTTCTCACACTGAGCAAGAACTCCAATGCCTCATTGATAGGTTTTCCCAGGCCTGCAAAGACTTCGGCCTGACAATCAGCCTGAAAAAGACCCATGTGCTGAGCCAGGACGTGGTAACTACACCAGCCATCTACATCGATGACTACCATACCTGGGATCCACCATCAGTGACAACCTATCCCTTGATGCCAAGATCAACAAGCGCATCGGCAAGGCTGCTACGACCTTAGGACGCCTCACTACCCGTGTCTGGGAGAACCCAAAGCTGACAATTTCCACCAAGATGGCAGTGTACAACGCCTGCATCGTCAGCACTCTCCTATATGGCAGTGAAACATGGACAACATACTCCAAACAGGAGCGCAAACTGAACAGCTTCCACCTGCGCTCTCTCCGTCGCATCCTCGGCATCCACTGGAGTGACAAAGTTACCAACGCTCAGGTCCTCGAGGTTGCAGGTCTTCCCACCATGTACACACTCCTCAGACAACGCAGACTCAGATGTCTTGGTCACGTGCGAAGGATGGAGGATGGACGCATTCCTAAAGATCTCCTCTATGGTGAACTTGCCTCCGGCAAGAGAAGCAATGGCCGCCCCCAACTGCGCTACAAAGACGTCTGCAAGCGTGACATGAAAGCCCTGGACATCAACCTAGAGAACTGGGAGGAGGTAGCGGCTGACCGCAGCAAATGGCGCAGTGTTCTCCACAAACAGCTGAAGTGTGGGGAAGAAAAGATCCACACCGCAGCTAACGAAAAGAGAGCCAAGCGGAAGGCATGTACTCCAGCCACCTCAACAAGCCACATCTGCATCAGATGCAACAGAGACTGCCACTCCCGCATCGGACTGACCAGCCACAGCCGGCGTTGTCGCTGAACAAATGACCTGTCTTTTGGCGCAAATTCCATAGTCGACACCGACTGACGGAGGCCTACTAAATAAACTAAAATAAGATCCCTAAATAGACACATTGAAAACTATTTAAACAAAAGAGAAAAATCTGTATTCAATAAACACAATCATAATCCTCAATTGACATGAACACTCATGTTAAAACAGATACACTGATTATGATTAGGTAAATCAAATAGATTGTAATAGAGAGGATACTGCAGAGAAGAAAGCAACCCAAGAAAAATGCATTTTATGTACATTTATATGTATATATACATATACATATATAAATATATATATACATATTTGTATATATATATATATATATATATATATATATATATATATATATATATATATATATATATATATATATATATATATATATATATACATATATATATATATATATATATATATATATATATATATATATATATACATATATATATTACAAAGCATTTTCACAAATCTTTCTTATTTGAAAACAATACTATGTATTAAAAAAAGCTAACAACAGCAAACACCATTAAAAGAAGTCCTCAACATTAAGATATAACACCGCATAAGATATCCAAACAGAAAAGATTTCAATATGTGTTAATAAAAATACATTTTAAATGAGTCCAAAAAGGTGGGGCATATAATTTTGTGAGGAAAAAAGGCAACAAACAAACAAAATAATTGAATAAAAACAAAACAAAAAAATACTGAGATAGATAGATAAATAGATTTATTTATTCATTCATTTTATTTATTCTTTTATATTGAGGATAATGGAATAAGAACTCATATGTTTTTCTTACATCCAGTTCCCGTGTGTATGCAGTTTTGTAAATGTCATCTGTTCCCACCGGCACACGATGGCCTACTCTTACGAAAAGCGGAACAAGATTTAACGTGTGCGCAAGATCTTCTGCGTGCGTTCGCACTCAGGGCCTCAGTTTATAGTCTCTTCCGAAAGACTTGAAGAGAGAGAGAGAGAGAGAGAGGAGAGAGAGAGAGAGAGAGAGAGAGAGAGAGAGAGAGAGAGAGAGAGAGAGAACAGAGACAGAGACAGAGACAGAGACAGAGACAGACAGACAGACAGACAGACAGACAGACAGACAGAAACAGAAACAGAAACAGAGAGAGAAAAGAAAAGAAAAAAAAGTCCCACGTCACTCAACAAAGTCTTTCCGACCTCAGCCGTCACTGCAGACAGTTTGATCTGCAGTCACACAGTCAGTGAGTCATCCGGCACTGGCGACCTGACTGCACTGTGCTGCACTGCACTGCACTGCACTGTACCTATGGGGTGGTGGGAGCACTCTTTGCACTGTACTGTACTGCACCCTATGGTATGGTGTGGTGGGGGCAAGGTTCTGCAATGCACTGTACTTATGGTGTGAGGTGAGGGCACTCTTTACACTGCAGTGTACCCTATAGTGAGGTGGGAGCACCCTTTGCACCATAGGGTACAGTGCAGCACAGTGCAAAGAGTGCCCTCTCCTCATTATAGGGTACAGTGCAGCACAGTGCAATACACATTCAATGCACTGCAGTACACTAGGGTACAGTAGAAAGCAATGCAGCAGGGTACTGTAGGCCTATGATACAACACACCACAACATGACACAATACAATAAAAATATAATTCAACACTACAATTCAATACAATATAATATAATACAAATTACAATTAAACTGTTGAGAAAATAATTATGAACAATGAACAACAACAACCTATACAACCAAAAGCCGCGGAACACACAGGGACACACTCTGCAGAGCCTCAGGCTTTGGCACACAACCAGCAAAAGTGTGACCCTCCACCACATGATGAATCGCATTGCTCCCAAGATCAATAACAATAATAATTATTGTAAATCAGTTAAGTTCACGAGATTTACCTGTAAGTTAAATGTAGTTAAATTAGGATTATTTAGAGTCTAGGGATGTACAATGAGCAATTACGAGAGATTCAACGCGTCCATATGTGGCCAGTATTAATTTTAGACACGAATGATCTCTGATATAAATTCAGCTGACAATACCTGGGCGGGTACAGAAGGATCATTAAGAGCCGAGATGGGTGAGCACGTGTGCAAAGAAGAAGAATGCAAAGAAGAAGAATGCAAAGAAGAAATGCAAGAGAAGAATGCAAAGAGAGAAGAACGAAGAATGAAAGAAAAGAAATGCAAAGCAAGAAGAATGCAAAGAAGAAGAATGAAAATCAAAGAAGAAGCAAGAATAATGCAAAGAAGAACAAGAAGAATGGAAAAAGAGAAATGCAAAAAGAATGCAAAGAAGAAAAAAAGAAAGAAGAATGCAAAGAAGAAAGAAGAAGAAAGAAGAAGAAAAGAAGAAGAAGAAGAAGAAGAAGAAGAAGAAGAAGAAGAAGAAGAAGAAAGAAAGAAGAAAGAACAACAACAACAACAACAACAACAACAAGAAGAAGAACAAGAAGAAGAACAAGAAGAAGAACAAGAAGAACAAGAAGAACAAGAACAAGACACCTAAACAAACACAACGTGGAGTACTTGAAATACTCTTTACCACATAATTCAGCGGAATAAGGAGCTGTCACTGTGATCAATCCTTGAAACCATGAAACTGACAGTCACTCTTAACTCCTGACTTTTGAATTCCCTTGGCAGAGGGGTGGGGGTGAGGGGGGGATGAGGGGGAATTGAAAGGGGCAGTGCAGGTGGATCTATGGTCTAGAAGTAACGCTCCTGCCTAGAAAGTGAAAAGTCCGGGTCAGAGTGTGCGGTGGTTCGAACCCCGTTTAGACCCCAAACTTCTCCCCCATCCATTAGATCATTCGTGGTGGTCTGGGTGCTAGTCTTTCGGATGAGACGATAAACCGAGGTCCCGTGAGTTACGCATCATTATCTAGCGCACGTTAAATAACCTACGGAAACACGAGAGTTGTTCCTGGCAAAATTCTGTAGAAAAAAGCCACTCTGGTAGGAAAACAAATGCATACAGGAAAAAGAAAAAAATGGTTGGCGCTGCACTTGTGGCGACGCGCTCTCCACGGAGAGAGCAGCCCAAATTTCATGCAGAGAAATCTGCTATGGCATAAAGGTGTATAAAATGAAAAGCTTCTGTATATTTATATATGAAATAAAGAGAGAAAAAAATAAAAGGGTAGCCTAGCAGTAGGAACGTGGAGTTTACGACCTGATGTGCACAGTACAAGTTTAAACCACCTCCGTGACCCTGTTCGATGGGATTTTTGGCTATGGAATTAACAAAACAAAACAAAACAAAACTCTAAAAAACGATCGCACAACCAAAATCTCCCCATTGGTAAACCTCAGAGCTCTAGCCGAGGAACGAAAAAAAAAAAACCCACAAACAAAATATGCTAAGCAGTTCAAAACTAAATTTCCACTGACGTTTAGACCGGGCTGGCACAGTTTGAACACACTTCGTCCAGTTAAGGACCAGAACGCCATTTAAGGACACCTCCAGGCGTGGACCTAGTACCTGTGTAGGCCTTGTCTTGCCGACACTTTGATGGGTTCAGTGGGGGCAGTGGTGTTGAGGGGCAGCGTTTATTGTGTCTTTATGGGGAGTTTGGCACTGCCTGGAGCTCTTTGATCAGCTCTGCTAAAGGTGACGGTGGATGGAAGGAAGGAAGGAGGGATGAGGGGAAGGTGGTGGTGGGGTGGTGGGAGGGGAGGTGAGGGTGGGAGGGGGTGGATGAGGTGGAAGTGGGGGTCGTTAGGGAGTGGGGGTGGGGGTTGGGAGGTGAGGAATGTGTTAAGTTAGTTGTGAGGTTATGTTGTGTTGTGTTGTGTTATGTTGTACCGAATTGTACTGTATTGTAATGTACTCCTGTAGCCCTCCCAGACCACTGATCTCAGTGATATTGGCACAGAAGAATGTTGGTGATAGTCTGCCTTTTTTCTCTGCCCTCAACCTTACCTTGGAGAACTGTCGTCATCAGAGTGGTCTGTGTGTTTCTGTTCGCACAACCAACATTCTCCTTGTTGTCAAGTTACGGGTGACCCTTTGCGCGCCTTGGTTTCAGCACAGTTCCCCCAGTTCATCCAGCTGTCAATGGGTACCTGCCCTCTTTAGGGTCAGAGAAGGTAAAGCAGCGAGGGAGAGGAGATGGACGCCGCCCTCAATATGGTGGCCCCTAGAGAAGCTGAGGTCTCTGACGCCTCGCTCCCCTACGACCGCCTAGGTTATGTGTGTGTGTGTGTTGTGTGTGTGTGTGTGTGTGTGTGTGTGTGTGTGTGTGTGTGTGTGTGTGTGTGTCTGTCTGTCTGTCTGTCTGTCTGTCTGTCTGTCTGTCTGTCTGTATGTCTGTCTGTCTGTCTGTCTCTCTGTAGTTCTCTCTCTCTCACACTGTGTGTGTGTGTGTGTGTGTGTGTGTGTGTGTGTGTGTGTGTGTGTGTGTGTGTGTGTGTGTGTGCGCGCGCGTGTGCGTGTGTGTGTGTGTGTGTGTGTGTGTGTGTGTGTGTGTGTGTGTGTGTGTGTGTGTGTGTGTGTGTGTGTGTGTGTGTGTGTGAGAGAGAGTTGGGTTTTTTGTTGTTGTTCTTTCTCCCCTTTTATCAAAACTTATGTTTTATGGGACTATTTTGATGATAGATGGTGGTGGATTGATGTTTTCAGTCATTTAACCTCATCATATTCTCATGTTTGCTCTTTACTTATTGCGCCTTTTCTTTGTTTTGTTTTGTTTTTGTTTGTTCTTTTTTTTTGTTTTCTTTAATTCAAATCAAAATCATCTTTGATTCTTACTTCTCATTTTCGTTTCTGAATGAGTGACTTTTTATAACATTACCTTACTGTATCTCTGTGTTAATTCTTGCCTGTTGTTTGATACTTGGTATGGTTCCTTACTTTTGGTATTTGGATCATTATAATTGTTGTTGTGTAGTTGTGGCTACTTTTTATCTTGATGTTATCCGTGAAAAGGGCGGGGACTGGATGTAAAAAAGCACACGAGTGTTTATCTATTATCCTCGAATAAAAGAATTTTGCCTTGCCTTGCCTTGCCTTGCCTTGCCTTGCCTCACTCTCTCTCTCTCTTGCATGACGGGACGGGATAGCCTAGTGGTCAGAACATTGCGCTCGCAATTTCACGACCCAGGTTCGATTCCCGTTCAAGGGGATTTTTCCCCTGGAGTTAACATCAGTGCTGACTTCACTCTCCCCAAAAGTCCTTCGGATGAGACTATAAACCGAGGCCCTGTGTGCGAACACACGCAGAACATCTTGCGCACACGTTATATCCTGTTCCTCTTTTCGTAAAAGTAGGCCATTGTGTGCCGGTGGGAACAGATGACAAGATTTACAAAGCTGCATGCACACGGGGATTTGATGTAAACAAAAACACACGAGTGCTTATTCCATTATCCTTGATATATAGGAATAAATAAATAAATAAATAAATTAATTAATTATGTGTCAGCATGATTTCTTTGAGTTTAAAACAAAAATATTTTCTGAAATGAAACAGAATAATTATCTGGGGATATCTACCGTCAGAATGATATTTTGGGAGATGTAAATGATGTATTACATGCAAAGCTAGACTGGAAAGAATTCTTCGTCGAGTTCGTCGACAAGTTGTTTCCTTAGTTCACTCCCCTGAACGGCGGCCTTTATGAATTTTAGTAAGCACAAAGAAGGCAACTGTGTTCTTGCTAAGGGAGGCAACTCAAAGCATGGGGCGACAAGCCGTTATGAAATTTAGTAGTTTTAAAGAAGGCAACAGTGTTTTTGATGATCAGGGGAGGGCATTCAAAGCGTCGCGCATTAGCGGAACGTGTAACGAACGATATAGGAAAAATAAGAAAAACAAACGGTAAATTGTATTCTTTCGATTTTTTTCCTAATATACTTTTGAAAAAAAGTTGAGTGAAGATGTTCTCAGCTCGACAGATAGACTATTGCTGCCCACATCCGGCACAAATGAAACAAGAGTGAGAGAAGGCCGTGTCAGTACGCATCTCGCACACCTTGCATTTAATTTTCACTGTACAAAAGCAGACTATATAAATGAACGCTACTCACTTCTAATAATGATTAGGTTATCATCAGTTTAGTTTTGTTCTTCCAGGAAATGTGGATGAATTATTTTTTAAGAAATAAGAGAGTGTGTACCTGCAATGAGTTGCTCGTTTACTTACCACTTGTTTCTTTATCTTATTAACTGTCAGATTGTTGTTGTAGTTATGGTTTTCAGTGTGTGTGTGTGGGGAGGGGGGAGGGGGGGG
>CM060339.1:736603-744103 GCA_030674155.1 Stramonita haemastoma | reverse complement strand
TGCTGCTTTACCTTAGCTTGGAGAGAGCGGGTGTTCTGATGACTTGAGCTACCTGTTCCTATTTTTTATTACAATTAAAAAAAATAAAAACCAACAAAAGTGTAGCTTGCAGTTACCAGCCTTAACCAGAAGCATTCGCTACATTTCAAGCCATTAAAACACTGAACTGCAAAGCCTCTGGTTCTTCACACAAATATTCTAAAAATGTGTCTTGTCGCTGTTCTCAACCTCTTTCAATCCACCATTTATTGTTTGATTGCCCAATTCTTATTGACCTGTTTAAAAGGAGAGGACTGGATATTTAAAAAAAGACATGCCACTGTTCAAGAAGTTTTATATGGCTCTCAGCAGTTCATAACATCAGTTGCTGAGGTTTTATATTCTTCTCCAGTAAGACCTCTACTGTAGTTACATACACACACACACGCATGCACGCATGCGCGCGCACACCCATACACACCCATATATATATATATATATATATATATATATATATATATATATATATATATATATATATATATATATATGAGAGAGAGAGACAGAGAGACAGAGAGAGACAGAGAGAGACAGAGAGAGAGACAGAGAGAGAGAGGTGAGGGTTTGAATGCGGGTGTGTCTATATCACCAAACAGTGAAGGACATTAAACAAAACACATTCTTCACACAAAGACCTGTTTTTTTAATTTTTAATTTTTTTTTTTTTTTTTACATCTTTCTCCCCTTCATTCACAGAACACACCACTTTTCCAGCAATGATTTATTTCATCAGTTTAAACAAATAATCATAAAATATAAAAGAATAAGACATCTACAAACCAGTCCCCCCTCCCCCCCCCAAAAAAAAAAAAAAAAAAAGAAAAAGAAAAAAAAGGAAACTGAGGTGCTTTTTTAATATCTTTTTTTTTTTTTTTGAACAAAACCCCACAACAACAACAACAGATGAAAAAAGTGATAAAATTTCATACTGCATATAAGCAAACAACAACAACAAACTACTGTCAAGAAAAAAAGAAGAAAAAATAAAAAACCCATTACTGCTGTACTTTTACAAGCATACACTTTCTATACATATCACATTTACTTCATGAAGCAATGATCTGGTATTCAACTGCACAATCCTTTTCGCATTACACAGAAATGTGATCTGGTATTCAAATGCACAATCCTTTTCGCATTACACAGAAATGTGATCTGGTATTCTCAAATGCACAATCATTTTCTCTTTACAAACAAAAGTGATCTGGTATTCAAATGCACACATCAATCATTTTCTCATTACACAGAAATGTGATCTGGTATTCAAATGCACAGATCAATCATTTTCTTACTACACAGAAACGTGATCCACAATTACAAAACAACGTTGCTTTCAATCATAAATAACAAAGTTTCAGCAGAAAAAAAACATGGCAACTCGATCCCCCCCCCCCACCAAAAAAAAAAAAAAATGTTCTGGTTCATATCACACAAGTTTTGATTTCATCAAATGGAAGATGTGAAAGCATGGTATAGAAACAGTAAAAAGTATACTACGTTTTTAACAGACATACACATCATCATCTCATCCTTTGGATGAGACTTTAAACCGAGGCCCCGTGTGCGAACGCACGCAGAACATCTTGCGCACACGTTAAATCCTGTTCCGCTTTTCATAAAAGTAGGCCATCATGTGCCGGTGGGAACAGATGACATTTACAAAACTGCATACACACGGGGACTGGATGTAAAAAAGCACACGAGTGCTTATCCCATTATCCTTGATATAAAAGAATCAAATCAATATAAAAGAATCAAATCAAATCTAGGTGCCCATCACTACTGTAAACCACATTCAAGAAAAACCTATTGTGAATGAATCAGGTCCAAACAGTCCAATGTCATACTGTTTCCCTGTACTCTGCACACCTCACTCCAACTTGTAACTGCTGATGATGCACTTTTTTCTGAACCTTGCCCACACCTCTGTGTGCCAACATGTCTTTCTCAACCAGTTTTGAACAGACCTACACAGGCATCGTCTGGGTGGACCATCAATGCTGTAAATAAACCACTGTGGAGGAAACCCTTTTCTGGGTGAATCCTATCCAACCCATCAACTGTGTGACCTATACTGTTTCCCTCTGGGTAAATCTATCTATCTATCTATCTATCTATCTATCTATCTATCTATCTATCTATCTATCTATCTATCTATCTATCTATCTATCTATCTTAGTCTGGAGACCATGGGGAGCAGCAGCCACAGTAAAAAAAAAAATTAAAAAAAAAGGTACAGGCTCAGGGGAGATAATTATTTCCAGTTTCTTTTGGACCAGGTGTGTGTAGTGGCAATGCCTGAATCCAGATAGCAACATGGAAAACACTTAACAACACCAACAACAGCAATACCACACATGAGGCTTTTATCCTCTACTACCTTTGTGGGGAAGAGCTTCACAGTGCTGGGCTTCTCAATATAGTTCATTTAATACATCATTAAACAATAAAAAGTCAATTTCAAAGTGGATCAGTGGTCTAGAGGTAACGCGTCTGCCTATAAAGTGAAAAGTCTGGGTCCGAAGTGTGCAGTGGCTTGATCCCTGTTTGGGCCAAAACTAAGTGGACAAACAGTCACATTGCAAAATCTCACTGTTGTGGTCAGTGCCTTGGATTTCGGACTGGAAGGTCATGGATTTGAATCCCATAAGAGTCATAGGGATTTTTTGGGCTCTGGCTGGCTTCTACCAAGAGTGAGTGTGCTGTGGGCTCAGTGGGGAGACTGGGACCACACAGATGAGCTTCATCCACTTTACAGATGCAAATTTGAGAGTGTTGCTCAAATTACCTGAATCTCTCGGGCAGTTGACACCAGAATATATATTTTATCATGATAGTAAGCGTAGAGTACAGCTCTGTCAAGTAGTCTCAAAGCAGACGCACTTTTACAGCAGCATCATTATATCACCCCCATTCTCATCGATCATCATGCAATGAAAACATTGCCTTTGAGGAGAGAGTTTAAATGAATACTTTTTTCTGCAGATTTCTGTGGACTGCAGTTGTGTACAATGAAAATAAGTAGAGTGTTGAAAAAAAAAGCCTTATTCACATACCACATAGTATGTGAAATTTGCCATTTCTTTTTTCAGAATATGCCAAAGACTTCCCCCTTATTCAAGATTGTATCATGAAAGCTTGTCATTCATTTTCTTTTTTTTTACTCTTTTTTTTTTTAAAGAATATTATATCTTTATGTTACTCAAGACGATATGAAAGCTTGCCATTTTCCTTTTTTTTTTTTTTTTTTTTTTAGAATGTTATTCAAGACCGTATAAAAACATGCCATTTCTTTTTTTCTTCTTTTTTTTTAGAATATGCTAAATTCATGTTACTCAAGACTGTATGAAAGCTCGCCATTTATTATTTTTAGAATATGCCAACTTCATGTTTTTCAAGACTTGCAATTTCCTTTTTTAGAATATGCCATCTTGATGTTGCTCAAGATTGTATGAAAGCAGTTCACTCCACAGGAAAAAATAAATTGAGCAGCAATTCTAATCTGCAGTTTATCAGAAGCTGGTAACAAACACAGAGAATAGCAGTCATGGACACAGACAAAGAAGAGCATTCACTAACACAACACTCTTCAATCAGCTCTGAAAAACACGGAGCACAGGAATACCAAAATACTGTGTGGGGTCGTTGTCAAAAGCCATTCAGCCTCAGAGCAAGATATAATAATAATAATAATAATAATAATAATAATGATAATAATAATAATAATAATACATGGAATTTATATAGCGCTATATCTTGTAAAAACAAATCAAAGCGCTTGCACTCGACCCTCACAACAAACAACCAATGACAGTAAATAATTCTAGCAAATTCGAAGGCACACACATGCGCGCGTGCGCACGCGCACACACACACACGCACACACACACACACACATACACAATATATATATATATATATATATATATATATATATATATATATATATATATATATATATATATATATATAATTTTTATTCAGTTTTATCAAGTTGTACATTGTTGTATATCATGAAATGTGGTTTTTCACATACATATAAAAAAGCAAGCAAAATATTCAAAGGATAATGAAAGATGATAAAGTATAAGAGATATTAGGAAAAACAGAAGAAGAGAAAAAAAACAACCATACACACACATACTCACACAAATATGTTAAAGTTAGAGCGAGAAGGAAGATGAGATAGCTAGACAGAGAAACAAAGAGATAGACAGACAGACAGACAGACCGACAGAGGTCACAATATAGATAGTATGTTTTACATGGCTTAGTCTACATTTTTTCTATGAAGGTTCTGTCATTTAACATAAACCATGATCATAGTAAATAAAAAATATTCAAAACACCTTGTTTAAAGCATTAATGCACATATGGCAAACTTGAGCAGAACATCATATCAAAAATTAAACAGCTCAGCCCAGGGTTGGTCTAGCAAGGAATTCCAAAAATATCTGTAGACTTTACTCACAAATTTGATCAAAGTGACAGCACCAAATGTTGGAAAAATGCAAAGTACACGACAGCACATGTCTATATACAAGTGAATAACAGGGCATATAAAAAGGTAATACTAATCAGTAAACATTCTTTATCTCAGCAGCAGAAAATAACAGGAGAGATAGTTTTGCATTGTCAATATAATCAATTGTTCATCATCAGTTAAATGACTCTGGAAGAGTGAGGTCTTTTTTCGTTTTTTTTTAAAATCCTTTTTCAGAAAGTTTGCATTCAAAATTTTGTAATTTTTACCTATTTTTGATTTTTTGCTCTCTCTCTCTCTCTCTCTCTCTCTCTCTCTCTCTCTCTCTCTCTCTCTCTCTCTCTCTCTCTCTCTCTCTTTCTCCCTCTCTCTCTCTCCCCTCTTGCAAACACATTCTCTCTCAAAACTCATATCATCCTCGTAACTTCTTCGTCGAATCAGATGAAACACTGTACATGGGTTGGCTTTCATAGACTGACATAATCAACAGTTTGTTTTTGGACACAAGTGATCATCCCCTCCCCCCCCAAAAAAAAAAACAAAAAAGAAAAAGAAAAACAAAACCCAACAAAAACCAAACAACCCAATACTTCTAGCTTGTATCTATTTGTCCCCTCGTTATCTCCCTTACTTGCTATCTTAAAATCTCTCTCCATCTTTTTCTTCCTCTCTTTGTATAATGTACTCTCTTTCTTCATCTTATCCCTGATCAGGGTGGGGGCTGGATGTAAAAAAGCACATGAGTGCTTATTCATTATCCTCGAAACAAAGGAATTTGCCTTGCCTTGCCATCTTGTATTGCAATAATGTAATAATCATAGTCTGGGAAATTTGGAAGATATTAGTTCTTTTCTTTCCTTTCTTTTTTGTCTAATTTTTTTTTAACTGATGTCTAAGACATTTTACAGAAAATATTGATATTACTGTGGGGTCAGTTTTCTTTTAGATCTGTGACTATTTGTTTGTTTGTTTTTTTTAACCTCAGTTTTCCTTGACTGAAGGCAGGATGTCAAAAAGCCATGATGTGTGCTTATTCCTCTCCCTCAGTACAGAAAAAGATTCATTCATTAACTGATTTCATTAGATTTCTTTTTCCCTAAGGAACAATCAGGGAGTTGGAGTTCAAAGGCCAGTTCGGGGCTCTAGGCCTGTATGACAATGTTCTGGCGGCTCCTGCAATGGCACTGAAACCATTCAAATCGGCAATTACCTTTCTAATGGACCATTTCAGCGACATGGAAGGGGGGGGAGGGGGGTGTCTGCTGCATGGGTAACAGCTTGTCCTCCATACTTACTTACCCAGGCTTTGCGCTCTAAAGCCTGGAGTGCAACTCCATAGTCTTCTGAGACTGATGGATGCCTTGTACTTAATTTCTTGGCATTTTTTTCAGAGCTACTGAGCCCTTGTTGATGAATTGGAAGCTGCATTTCCAGCTAACACTGTAGCTATACTGTACAGTTACCATGTTAATAATACTGTGGAGTGCTTGTTTGTCAACATATCAGCAAAACATACTAAAAGTTGATAAAGCCAGACAAAATTGTTGTACATCAATATCAAGTTCATTTAAAGTACTTTTAAATATTTGCACCCCCTCCCCTCCCCCCTTCCCAAACTCCAAACATGTCTGTCACTTTGTGCTCTTGGTTTTAAACAATGGTAGTGAATGTTTAAAGAAATCAAACATTGAACACACTCACAGCCTTGCCTTGACACGGTGTAAATATTCATCAGCTAATGCACACACACACACACACACACACACACACACACATACACACGCGTGCACACAAACACAATCATGCACGTGCGTGCGTGCACGACACACACACACACACACACACACACACACACACACACAATTCACAGCATGGATTTCACACGCAACAACACATTTCCTCAACCTCAGGAATCAGTCTCGAAGAGGAAAACTGGCCATGTTTACAAACACATGAAGCAACAATGTTTACTGCCAGCATCCTCCTCAAGACAGATTGTCACTGACAACTTACATTATTCAGAAATTATAATTCACGATTCAATTCATAATAATGTATTTCCATTAACTCTTTTGAGCCATAAAGAAACAACTCCCCCCCAAAAAAAAACACACAAAAAAAATAAATCAAAAAAGGAATGATAGGTATAACAAGGAAGAGCAAAACTCAAGTGCACAAAAGACAACAATAATGAAAAATGAATTAGACATGGCTATATTATTTAGTATATATATACACAGCTAAGGTTAACGCACCCGATATAGAGATGGCAAATTACTGTTTGTGATCAGTAAACAGGGAAAGAACTCTGGTCAAGCGAATGACTTGAGTAGTCTCCCTCTGATTGGAGGCTCATGAAAAAACCAGAAGTGACATGTGCCATGGAGTCCTGTGCCAGGAGCTGAGGTAGTGATGAGGTGCCTCTTCACACATGTATACCTGACTCTCTCTGTTCAGCAGGGGGTGGAAATGTTCAGCCCAGTATGCTAGTATGTCAGGGGACGGGATAGCCTAGTGGTCAGAACATTGTGCTTGCAATTTGATTACCCAGGTTCGATTCCCATTTGAGGGGATTTTTCTCCTGGAGTTAACATCAGTGCTGACTCCACTCTCCCCAAAAATCCTTCGGATGAGACTTTAAATCGAGGGCCCCGTGTGTGAACACATGCAGAACTTCTGGCGCACACGTTAAATGCTGTTCTGCTTTTCGTAAGAGTAGGCCATCGTGTGCCAGTGGGAACAGATGACATTTACAAAACTGCATACACACGGGGACTGGATGTAAAAAAGCATATGATTGCTTATTCCATCATCCTAGATATACAGATGACATTTACAAAACTGCATGCACACGGGGACTGGATGTAAAAAAGCACAAGAGTGCTTATCCCATTATCCTTGATATAAAAGAATAAATAAAGAAAGAAAGAAAATGAATAAACAAAGTAGTCCTGCTTCTTCTGGCAGCTCTGTCTGTG
>CM060339.1:708402-723402 GCA_030674155.1 Stramonita haemastoma | reverse complement strand
ATTACAAATTGAAATGATCGACTGCAGGAAATGTCAAAATGAGAAATTGACAATTTAGCATTCTAATAGGTGGTCAGAATGAGGGCTTTGCTATTTTCAAAGCACGTTTAAACACAAAAGGAAACAGAATTATGCCTTAATATTTCACTAGAAGGTAGAATAAGTGCTATAGTTTTATAATCCATCAATATCTCAAAACTGACAACCTCACCCCCACCTGTCTTTAATGGCTCCTAGCGGGAAAGTGGATTATGTACTAAGCGACTCATTTTGTGGTGGAGCGTCACATTTGTACGTAAGGGGAAAAAATCGATTAACGCAGTCAAAAATATACTTTGCTGCTGGTCCAAAGTTCGTCAAGTTGGACAAAGCCACTTGTATCACTCGCTCACTCACTCAGTCCCATGTCCCAAAGGACGTAGGGGGGACATGAGAGAAGACGCAACAGAGATCTTTTTCCATGCTTCACGATCCTGTGTGGCTAGTAGGAGGTGTTGCAGGGGTTGGGCGGTCCAGTCTTTGATGTTGTCAACCCATGATTTCTTTTGGCGGCCTCTTCTTCTCTTGCCCTCGACTGTTCCTTGCAGTATGGTTTTTGCTAGGGTGTTGTGTCTTGTGGTGTGACCAAACCACATCAGCTTTCTCCTCTTTATGGTGGAGAGCAAAGGCTCTTGGGGGCCCACACGCTTTTTGATTTCTTCTTTCACATAGTTATTGGTCTTGTGTTCTTTGTATGATATTCTGGGGAGTCTTCTGTGGCACTTGTTCTCGAATGCTTGTATTCTGCCCTCTTTAGGGGTAGGGAAGGTAAAGCAGCGAGGGAGAGGAGATGGGCGCCACTCTCAATACGCTGGCCCCTAGAGAAGCTGAGGTCTCTGATGCCTCACTCCCCTACGAACGCCTAGATTACTTGTATACAAATCATCAATTTGCTGGACTGGTCCAATATAGAATGGGCTCGGTTGTACCGCTTTCAGAAAGTTACTTAGTAGAGCCATACAACGCAATACAAGTATTCATGAAATCAAATTCGTCTGCAGGTCAGAGCGCTGGCTTTCCCCCAGTCAAGTTAAGCAGCGTCGAGCGTGGTTACCAGTTGGATGGGTAACCGTTTGCGCGCCTTGGCTTCAGTACAGTCCCCCAGCTGTCGATGGGTACCTGCCCTCTTTAGGGGTACGGAAGGTAAAGCAGCGAGGGAGAGGAGATGGGCGCCACTCTCAATATGCTGGCCCCTAGAGAAGCTGAGGTCTCTGATGCCTCACTCCCCTACGAACGCCTAGATTATGGGACACCTTTACCTTTACCCACAATACCTCTACACACTTTACACAGTATTTTTTTTCTTTTTCTTGTGTGTGCTAATTATTTCGATCATGCTCAGTGTTTAAGTCGTGGGCATTCATTCTTTAAGTCTAGAGCCTAGAGCGCAACTGCATAGTCTTCCGAGACTGACGGATGCTTACTACTATTGTAGTTCAGTGTATTGTAATGCTTTTGCATTCGATTGAGTGTAGTGTGTGGGATTGGATGAATTGTATTGTAATTCAGTGTAGTGTGTGGTATAAAAGGACAAAACAATAATAATTAAAAAACACATACTAATCCCGATTTGAAAGCCATAATTAACTGTGACTTCAAGAAAGGGATTAAACGCAGGTAGCTGATTCATTCACACATTGGAAAAAAAACAAAACACAACAAAACGAAAGAAACCCAACAAATCTTTTGAGGGTAAGGGCTCCATGCGAAGCCAGTGTGTGCTCATGCAGAAAGTGACCCCCGTGACACCCCCCCCCCTCCCTTCCCGCGCGCGCGCCATTCTTTCTCTGAGGCCAACTAAACACTGAAGTTTTGCAGTTTTCCTACTGTTGTCAGATAGCCACATTCCGACTTGGGAAAGAGAGAGAGAATTCCTGCAAGATGGGAGATGGAGCCTGGCACATGACATCGTTGTTTAGTCAGAGGTTTTTTTTAAAATCTTGTTTTTATCCCTGATAAGGGCGGGGACTAGACATAAAAAAGCATACGAGTGCTTAATTTATTATCCTCGAATAAAAGAAGCGCTTGTTGCCTTGCCTTGCCTACTCCTGATGGAACCACTACAGCTAATGACCATAGAAATCATAACCGCTGAATAGCAGTTAATGAAAAGAGACACCCCCTCCCAACACACACAAAAAAGAAGAAAAACAAAAAAACTCAACCCCCCCCTCCCCCCCCCCCCCCCCCCCCCCCCCCCCCCCCCCCCCCCCCCCGTTAGCAGTAAGAGAGGCATTTCTTTATTTTTTTTATATTTATTTATTATATTTCATTTCCAGGATTAAGGAACAAGCCCTCGTGTGCTTTTTCTACATCCAGTATATCTATATATATCTATATATATATATACTATATTATATATATATATATATATATTATAATATATATATATTTATATGCATTCATCCATCCATCCATACATCCATCCATTACATACATCCATCCATCCATACATGCATACATTCATACATATAAGTGTATGCGTGTACACGTACGCAGAGCATTTTGACCACATGCTAAAGCACGTTCAACCTTTTTGGAAGAGTTGGCCATTGCGTTCTGGTAGATATGGACGACATATTACCAACAAAAATCCAACAACAACAAAAACCCGCATGAACACTGGTGCGTGTTCAGACATCATTCCCGAAGCGGGAATGCAGCTGCCTTAAGGGCGGTTCGGGGCTGCATATTATAACAACGTTCTGGTGGCTCCTGCGACGGCACTGGACCCATTCGTATCGGCCATTGCCTGTCTAATGGATCATTCCAGCGACGTGGGGGGTGGGGGGTCTGATGAATGGGTAACAGCTTGCCCTCCATACTTACTTACCCAGGCTTTTTAGCACTCTAGAGCTTGGATCGCAATTCCATAGTCCTCTGAGACTGAGGGATGCCTGTTGATGGTAGGTACACGTTCACTATGTAAAGTCTTGCCATCGGTAAACCTGGGAGATCTAGCCGAGGAAACAACAACCTCAATAACAACAACAAGCAGCAGAAAACCAATCCGCAGACAGAAGCAGCTGTGACATGTTAATTACATCTGTATCAGCCTGCACAGCTTCCCCCTGGGGATGCCGGGGGATCTTTCAGTATAAATAGCATCCCCACTTTCTGGAAAATCCGTGCCAGGAATTCCGTCTTTTCTATCTTTCTCTTTGTTTCTGTCTTTCTTGTGCTTATTTGTTTGCCTTTGCATTCCACTCTCCTGCCTTTTATCAAGCAACTCGTTCAAACAAGAATTATTTTGTTTTCATATGACATTTCGCTTGTTTTTGTCTTTTGTTTGTATTTGTTCTGGCAACCAGGTAGTGATACTTAAACACTGGGATGGGCACAGGATGTCCATTATGCAGTCGGTTTCTGCCTAATGGCCGTTTTTAGTGTATATTTTTGTATATATGTATAAGCTTGTTATCCTTTTTTCTGTTTTTTTTTTCTTGTAATCTGGGGTGATAAATTAAGTGGAATGGCCAGCTGTCCTAAGCAGAACCTGGTTTATCAGCTTTCTCGAATAAAACAATTTAAGTACTGTGTCATTTAATGTTTTTCTAGATGGACGGTGTTAGATATTTGAAAGTACTATGAGCTGTTGGTTTTGAACCTGAATTTGAAAGTTACTGGAGCCACTGAAACTGAATGAGGTGACAGCCCTGATATGGCTTTCGTGGTCGATAGGGCTGTAAACAATATGGTATGCTATGCTATGCTATGCAATGGTTTGTTTTTTATCATTTTATTTTTTATTTAATTCTTTTATATCGAATATAATGGAATAAGCACTCATGTGCATTGGTGTGGTGTGGTGTTATGCATGCATGGCATGCTATGTTATGGTATGGTATGTATGGTATGGTATGATATGTATGATATGGTATGGTATGGAATGGTATGATATGGTATGGTATGGTATGATTTATGGTATGGTATGGTATGGTATGATATGATATGGTATTGTATGATGGTATGGTATATGGTTGGTGTGTATGATATGGTATGGTATGATATGGTATGGTATGTATGGTATGGTATGTATGTATGGTATGTATAGTATGGTATGTATGGTATGGTATGTATGGTATGGTATGTATGGTATGTATGGTATGATTGGTATGTATGTATGGTATGTGTATGGTATGTTGGTATGGTATGTATAGTATGGTATGTATGGTATGGTATGTATGGTATGTATGTATGTATGGTATGTTATTATGGTATGTATGGTATGGTATGTATGGTATGGTATGTTAGTATGGTATGATTTATGGTTGTATGGTATGGTATGTATGGTATGTATGTATGGTATGGTATGGTATGTATGGTATGGTATGTATGATGGTATGTATGGTATGGTATGGTATGGTATGGTATGTATGGTATGTATGGTATGTATGGTATGTATGTATATGGTATGATATGGTATGGTATGTATGGTATGGTATGATATGGTATGTATGGTATGAGTATGGTATGGTATGGTATGGTATGGTATGGTTAGCCTACACAGCCAGAAAAGAAAGACGCTGTCTCAGTGTCAGGCGTTCCTCAGTGTCAAGTATTCATCACTTGTGCAGGCAGATCTGCCGCCATTCATGACAAAACATATCCAACACACTTGTGACAAGTGTAATCATTCATTGGTTGAATTCAACAGAATATGTCCAATTCAGCGGTGTTTAGGGCACTATGGATTCAGACACGAGGATCAAAATGAAAATAAAAGTATGTAAGGAGCTTCTAGTCTTGTATCAGTCCTTTTGTTTTTTGCCAGATCAATTTTTTTCAAACTTCTTAGAGAATCAAGCATCTTTTTTGTGCTGCGTGTCATTGTCATTTTCGGTCTTTTTTGATAAAACGTGCTTGATAATTCTCACATCAATCATTTTTTGTTGATATACATAGCATGTCCATGATGCAACCTATTTGCCCTAGTGCAGTCTTAGCTGCTGGCTGGCCGGTTGATCAAAATATTGGAATGAAAGCAAAAGTAGACCTAGATCTATGGCATAGAAGATCTGTGACACAACGAATCTTTAGCATAGTGTGGCATAGCAGACCTGTGGCATAGAAGATTAGTGGCATAGCAGATCTGTGGCATAGTGGATTGGCAGTATAGTTGATTGGTGGCATAGTAGATTGGTGGCATTAGGGATCTGTGGCATAGGGGAGAGGTGGCATAGTGAATTAGTGGCATAGTAGATTGGTGGCATAGAGGATCGGTGGCATAGCATAATTATATATAGTGGCATAGTTTGGATCTACCTGTGGCATAGTAGACCTGTGTCACAGTGGATCTGTGTCATAGAAAACCAGTGTCATAGTGGGCCTGTGGCATCGGCTCAAAATGGATTTGTACTAAAACAAGCTTGTGTCATAGCGGGCCCGTGACAGAGCAGTGTGGCCCTGTTAGACTGTTGTTCATGACTGTATACAGTCCCTGCTCACAATCACAGGACAAGAAAGATCTAGATCCAGGCTTTAAACTCTGGACCATTCCTTTGATATTGGAACGATGGCTTACAAATTCTGAACGTGGGCTTTATAGATGGGAGAAATGTACTGATAAGAAGATGGGTAATAGTTGGTACAGAAAAATTACCCTGGCTGCTCTTCTTCTGTGAATATTCGTTCTTTTGGGGAGATTGAACATACAGGCTAGTTTCTATGTTCTAACTATCCCTTAGTCTGGCGACCGTGGGGGTACCCCTGAAGACTTGGCAACCAGTTTTCTCCATTTCTCTGTTTCTATGTTACCATAGGGTAAAACTAGACGTCATTTTAGTGTCGTCATTTGTTTCAGATGACGTCAATAGGCGACGTACACAAGCTGACTCTGAATGTTGCCTAATGGATAGAAGATTTTACAAATGCTCTTAAAACGGTTTTTTTTCTCAATTCATTGCGTATAATATTTCATGGATATTGCCTGTCTACATTTTGAAGACGGCGGCATTTTTCTAACAGGTCATGATCAGGTTATAACAGTGTGAACTGTCAGATTGGACATGCATGTGCATCAGCCATAATCCACATTTGGATCTAACCTGAGTGCCATTTCCTTCAAGAAGATGAGCCGGGACCAGACGACTTTGCTGGGACAATTGGTCATTGGCTGCTGCTGACCACTGTGAATGTTGTGGCAGGTATGTAGAGGAGCCTTTGGGAACAACTTGCTTTGGAAAATGATTATATGACCACAGGTGTCCTTACAAAATATACATTGAATTTTTTTTTTCTTTTTTTTTTCTATTCATTCGTAAATCAGTCATGATTTGTCTGATCATTACGGGTAGAGTGACAGACAGACGCAAGAGCCGAATTGCTAAAACGTTTGGCTTTAGTTTCATGGGTCAGGAAGTCGTGGGTTCGAATCTTGGCAGCAAGGTCTGGTGAATTAAGGGTGGGGATTTTTACAATCTCCCAGGTCAACTTCAAGTGCAGACTGCTATTGTCTGAATTCCCTCGTGTGTATACACATGCGAGAAAGGTCAGAAATATATGCACATTAAAGATCCTGTAACTCATGTCAGGTTGGTGGGTTAGGAAATACAAACATACCCAGCATACACCATGAAATCTACAGAATCTTCACATTTGCTGAAGGTGGTAGAGAAAGGGGGTAAAGTAAAAAGGGTAAGGTAAGGTGTCCATAACTTGTGTGGTCGTAGGGGGAGCGAGGCGTCAGAGACCTCAGCTTCTCTAGGGGCAGATATTGAGGGCGGCGCCCATCTCTTCTCCCGTCGCTGCTTTACCTTCCCTGACCCTAAAGAGGGCAGGTACTCATTGACTGCTGGGTAAACAGGGGAACTTACTGAACCCAAGGCGCGCAAACGGTCACCCATCCAACGGCAACCACGCTCGATGCTGCTTAACCTTGGCTGGGGGAAAGCGAGTGCTCTGACCACTGAGCTATCCCGTCCATAGAGAAAGGAAAAGGAAGAAGAAGATTGCTTAGTAATTTGAAGTAAACAGTGATATGTGCAGGAATTATCAGCGGTTGGTTAGTATGAAATGGGTTTATATGCCTTTTTAAAAACTTCCGAAAGTTAGCCTAGCTTTTTTTTTTCTCTAAAAAAATTACATTCCAACACACAAGATAGATGTGTCATTCACTGGTAGATTCAGTTTTTGTTTTACAAGAAACTTCAAAGACGCCATGGCAACTTGCAGAGATAAAAGCATGAGGGGAAGAGATTTTGTTGCATTTTTTTCTGTCAAATCTAAAATTATATACAAAGTCTGCTCACATATAAAAATCCACATAAAATTCGTCCAGAGTAATATTTTGTTTTTTTGTCTCGAGGAGAAATCCCACACAGAAATTCGGCGGGAAAGAGTTCATATCAAATACTCTTTTTTTTTGTAGTTTTATTGGTCAAAAAAAAAAAAGAATATCTGTAGAGGTTGTAGAAAAAAATGAGTTTAAGCATGTACCCAAACTCCATTACAAAATTTAACTTGAATTGATTCCATTATAATTTGTGTTGAAATTGTTTTGTATTGTATAAGCTTTGTCATCCGTCCTCACTGGCACACACTGGCCTACTCTTTCGAAAAGCAGAGGTTTTAACGTGGCCACATGTTCTGCGGCGCGAGCACAGGGCTCGGTTATAGTCTTATCCGAAGGATATTTGGGAGAGTGGAGTCTGTACTGATGTTAACTCCAGTGTGTGTGTGTGTGTGTGTGTGTGTGTGTGTGTGTGTGTGTGTGTGTGTGTGTGTGTGTGTGTGTGTGTGTGTGTTTGTGTGTGTGCGTGCGCACGCGCAGCGGCGCGCATGTGTATTTTATAAATATACCTTTCTATATGCATGGGTACATACCACGTGTACGCGCGCGGTGTGTGTGTGTTGTGTGTGTAGTGTGTCTGGTTGTAGCGACGTTTTTTTTTTTTTTCTGGGGCAGGTGTGAGGGTGGAGGAGGTGAGCTGGTGGATGGGGGGAGGTGGGGGGAGGGGAGGGTGGAGGTGAGGTTGGGGAGGGAGTGGGGCACGGTGTGTGACGATGAGTGGGACCATCAGGATGCCAGGGTGGTCTGCAGGATGCTGCGACTGACGTGAGTGAAACTAGGACTAGGCCTTCTGCTTCTGTCTGCTTTTCCTTCTGTCTGTCTGAGTATGTATGTCTATGTATGTATGTGTGTATGATTTTTTATTCATTTTTTATTTATTTTATTCTTTTATATCGAGGATAATGGGAAAAGCACTCTTGTGCTGTTTTACATCCAGTCCCCGTGTGTATGCAGTTTTGGAAATGTCATCTGTTCCCACCGGCACATGATGGCCTACTCTTACGAAAAGCGGAACAGGATTTAACGTGTGCGCAAGATGTTCTGCGTGCATTCGCACACGGGCCTCGGTTTAAAGTCTCATCCGAAGGACTTTTGGGGAGAAAAATCTCCTCGACCGGACTCGAACCCGGGTCTTCAAATTGCCAGCGCAATGTTCTGACCACTAGGCTATCCGTGAGGATAGGCTAGGCCTTCTGCTTCTGTCTGCTTTTCCTTCTGTTTTGTCTGTCGGTCTGAGTATGTGTGTGTGTATTGTATGTATGTATGTATGTATGTATGTATGTTGTTGTATGTGTATGTATGTATGTATGTATGTATGTATGTATGTATGTATGTATGTATGTGTGTGTGTGTGTGTGTGTGTGTGTGTGTGTGTGTGTGTGTGTTGTGTGTATGCATGTATGTATGTATGTATGTATAATGTATGTATGGAGGAGGAGGAGGAAGAGGAGGTGGAGGAATCGAAGGTGAAGAAGAAGAAGACGAATGCAAGAAAAAGAAGAAAAAGAAAAGAAGAAGAAGAAGAGGAAAGAAAAAGAAGAAAAAGAAGAAGAAGAAGGAGAGAGGAGGAGAAGGAAGAGAGAATAGAAGGAGGAAGAGGAGAGAGGGGAAGAAGAAGGAGGAGGAGGAGAAGAAGAAGAAGAAGAAGAAGAAGAAGAAGAAGAAGAAGAAGAAGAAAGAAGAAGAAGAAGAAGAAGAATGAAAGAAGAAGATAAAGAATGCAAAGAAGAAGAAGCAAAGAAGGAAGAATGCAAGAGAAGAAAAAGAGAAGAAAGAAGAAGAAAGAAGAGAAGAAAAGAAGAAAGAAGAAGAAAAGAAGAGAAGATAGAAGAGAGTGAGAAGAAAAGAAGAAGAAGAAGAAGAAGAAGAAAAGAAGAAGAAGAAGAAGAAGAAGAACAGAAAACAACAACAACAACAACAACAACAAACAAGAACAAGAAAAAAAAGAATGCAATGCAAAGAAGAAGAGGAATGCAAAAGAAGAAGCAAATAATGCAAAGAAGAAGAAGAAAGAAGAAGAAGAAGAAGAAAGAAGAAGAAGAAGAAGAAGAAGAAGAAGCAGAAAGAAGAAGAAGAAGCAAGAAGAAGAAGCAGAGAAGAAGAAGAAGAAGAAGAGACAGAAGAAGAAGCAGAAGAAGAAGAACCCCTGCAGTCTCAGACCGATCCTTGTCGTTTGCAGAGGGGGCATTGCCTACTCCAAGGCCTACTATGGCCAGGGTCAGGGCCGCATTGTGCTGGACAGTGTGGGATGTCGGGGAGACGAGGACAACCTCAACATGTGCATGGTGGGACTGCCGGATATGACGTCACCCTCCACCTGTACGCATGCTGAAGACGCAGGGGTCCGGTGCGGGTCAGAGCCCCCTGTTTCCGGTTTGCCGCCAACATCAAGCCACTGCGCATGTCGCCTCTCTCCGGCAACTGTGGCGAAGGTAGTAGCAGAATGAGTTTGTGAGTTTGGGGGACGGGATAACTCAGTGGTCCAGAGCGCTCGCTTTCCCCCAAAGCCAGGTTAAGCAGCGTCGAGCGTGGTTGCCAATTGGAAGGGGGACCGTTTGCGCGCCTTGGCTACAGTATAGTATAGTTCCCCCCAGTTCCCCAGCTGTAAATGGGTACCTGCCCTCTTTAGGGTCAGGGAAGGTAAAGCGAGGATGAGGGAAGAGAATGGGCCACCCACCCTTAAAATATTGACTGACCCTAGAGAAGCTGAGGTCTCTAATGCCTCTCTCCCCTACGACCACAAGGTTATGGGACACCTTTACCCTTTCTTAAACGCTAAATGCGTGTTGCACAGTCATAGTACATTGGTTTATTCGTCTCATCCAAGAACTAGTACCTAGACCATGACTCTAAGGTCTGGTAGAAAGGTGGTTGGGAGAGGTGGGAGGGGACGGGGGCTGTTGGGGCATCAACGGGTTCGAACTTGCACTCCTCAGTTTCTAGGCAGGTGTGTTACCTCTAGGCCACTAGCACCCATACCACGACTCCAGGTCTTCAGGAATGTGGGGGAAAGTCCTGGCACAGACAGGGATCGAACGTACACTCTATATTAATAATGATTAATAAATACGTTAATATTAATAGTTTATAAAGATAATAATTTACACAAAATATCATAATAATAATAATAATAATAATAATAATAATAATAATAATAATAATAAAAATGGAGGCTTATATAGCGCTTCATGTTCATTTCTTTAGTTTTTCATTTACTCATTCTTTTCCATCGATGAAAATGGAGTAAACACTCACTCGGTTTTTTTTTTTTTTACATCCAGTCCCTGTGTCGAACTTCTCACTTACAAAACAGGAGAACTATCTCTTGACCACTGATCCCCCGAACTGAGGTCATCCTTCCAAAAAAAGATGCTGAAGAAGATCCATGACAGGAGATAACAGTGAGGCGATGTTCCCCTGTAACTCCTTGTTGACCAGCTGGGACATTTCTCTTGTTTTCAGGCAGTGAGTTTCTGGCAAAGGAACCCGCTGAAGGAGTCCCTCTATTTCAGATTGCATGCTAGGGTATGTTCCATTTCCATTCTGAAAGTTGGAGACGAGCAAATCTTCAAAGCTGAAAAGTTGTGACAGTAGATGATTACTTTTTTTTTTCATTAGAAGAACGTAGACACTGGATTTAAATTAATGTAAAAACAGAAAAGCCCCGATTTATTCAAAACCAGATTAATCTTTGCTCGCAATCAAACGTCTAACTGACTTTTCGTTTGGCTAATATTTTTGTTTACTTTTGGGGATTACGTTTGTGGTTCCACATTGGTAATAAAGCTAGGGAACACTTAGGCAGATAGACATAGAATGCCCACGCTGCTCACAGTTGAACGTTTTCTGCCTTTCCTGTCAAGGGGTCACCTCAACACGCACTTTGTCCCACACATGACAGTAAATAACTATAACATGTGACACAGAGTTAACTTGAAGCTTACACACTGTACAAGCTGGTTATGTGTATGGCAGGATTTTTGGTTGCTTTTGTTTCTGCTTTTGCTTCTTTCTTAAAAAAAGCTGCCATACAGGCATCATACTCCAAAATTCAGTTGATTTTTTATTTTTTTAATGCAAAACTGGGTACTGTTTATTATAGGGGGCTTGCCATTGATGAAGATAACTCCACATAATATCTTAAAAGGTGTTACCATTTTTTTGTTGTTGTTAATAATCTTGCGCGCTCCCCATCTCAACACCCAGAATATACACTCTTGCTCGTTCATTCCACCTGAAAATCACTGTGAGAATGAAAGTACACGTTAAATGAGGAGAACCTGGCCACATAGACAACCATACTCCGACTTCAGAGATTTTATTTTTCCAATAAAAGAGGTGCTAAGAGCTTGTCATGACTTACGACAATCTCAGCATGACATTAACATAACATTTCAATGTAGGCTTTAGTACATAGTTTACATTATTAACTGACAAAGCTTTGGCTAGCTCCGGTTTTTGAGTAGATCTTGTAAAACCCTGACAGAAACTACCATCGTCATACATCTCTCCTCTGTGCAGGTAACGGGATGTCAAACATCCGTCTGCTGGGCACAGGGGGATCGCCCACCTCTGGACTTGTGCAGGTTAGAGATCCCAGCCAGGGCATCACCGAGTTCGGCTTTGTCTGTGACGATCAAATGGAATCTGCTCAACGCCCGTGTCGCTCTGCAAACAGCTCTGCTTTGAGTAGGGTTTGCTTTTATGTTTTAATATTATGTTCTAGAGTTAGTCCTAACAGTTCATGGCTTGAAACTTCTTCCATAAGATCGTTAACAATGAAGAGTGAGTCCTTGTGTATATCTTAAAGCAGATGGTTTTTGTCTGAGGAGACAAGGATAAGTTTTGTTTTGTTTTGACTGAGAGCTTGTGGCTGGAATTGTCCTTTGAAAAGGATATCCAAATTCTTCAGAAAAACAATGTAAACTTCCATTGGTTCTCTAGCTCTATGACTTGTGATGTAGTATCATCAGCAAATAGTTTGCAGAAAATGCTTAAATATTAATATAAATATTCATGTAAAAAGAGAATAACAGAGGGCCTAGAACGGAACATTGAGGTACGCTGTAACTGTTCGGAAGATGATCTAGAATGACGTTAGATCAGATTTTTGTTTTCTGTTACATAAAATGAAACAATCCAAAGCATTGGATGATAACTGATACACTGACAAAGTGATAAGCTTGCTCAGAATAGGATGTGATTAGTAATGTCAAATGCTTTAGTGAAATCTACAAGCAGACAAACAAACACAATGACTGAACCCCCCCCCCCCCCCCCACACACACACACACACACCACCCTTCTAACCACAGCCCCACAGAAGCCCTGCCCGGGTGGCACAGGCCGAGGACCCTGCAGCTGCCTGCCAGGCCGCGGATCGTGCTGGACGAGGTGAGGTGCTCTGGCGGAGAGAGGTCATTGCTGGACTGTGGTCACCGGCCCTGGAACCTGCACGACTGCTCGCCCTCTGAACTGGCCGCCGTCACCTGCTCCGCTGTCGCCGCTAACGCCCGGGGTAAGTATTGGGGTGGGGGTGGTGGTGGGTGGAGGGTGGGGGGGGGTGGGGGGTGGGGGTGGTGGGGGGGTGTAGGAGTGGGAAGGGTGAGGTGTGGTGGTGGTGAGGGGGTGGTGTGGTGGTAGGTGTGGGTTGTGTGTTTGTAGGGGGTTGAGAGGGGCTAATATGGGGTGGGGGTGGAGGGGGGTGGAAGGGGGAGGGTGATGGGTAGTGGTACAGGGTTAGTGGTACATAGGATGGGGTGGAGAGGGGAGGGTGGAGGGGCGGGGAGCAGAGGCGCGTGTGTGCGAGTGTGAGTGTGTGTGTGTGTGTGTGTGTGTGTGTGTGTGTGTGTGTGTGTGTGTGTGTGCGTGCGTGCGTGCGTGCGTGTGTGTGTGCGCGTGCATATGTATGTATATAATATGCATATGAATAAATAAATGAATATATATATATATATATATATATATATATATATATATATATATATATTATATATCTGTGTGTATATGTATGTACGTGCCTGCACGCGCATACGTGCGTATCTATACATGTATATATGCTTGCACGTACATACGTGTCTGTGTGTGTGTGTGTGCCTGCACGCGGCAGTTCCCCAGGCGGAGGTTCAGTGTCTGGAGGACCGGATGGTGGTCAGCTTCAGCCGAGCCTCCAACCCCTCCCTGCAGAGGAGCAGCCTGGCCCCGGCACCCCAGGCCACGGGCACCGCCTGCAAGCTGGAGTGTGGGCTGACACCGCCTCCATCAGGGTCTCGCTCAGCTACCGACACTGCGCCACACTCATGGTAGGTACAGCCCTTTTTCCTTTGCTGGTCTGTCTATCTTGGTTGGTTTTTTTTGGATGTTTTTTGCTCTCTCTCGCTGATCTCAGTGAAACAGGGAATTAGATTTTTTTTAAATGCCAGTCATCTGTGTCGGTTGGAACGAATGACAAAAATTCACGAAACTGAATACACACGGAGACTCGGTGTAAAAATATGTTTTTTTTTAAATTTTTATTTTATTTTTTTATATCGAGGATAGTGGAATAAGCATCTTGTCCTTTTATACATCCAGTCCCTGTGTGTATGCAGTTTTGTAAATCTTGTCATCTGTTTTCCACCAGCACACACGGCCTACCCCCTTACGAAAAGCGGAACAGGATTTAACGTATCGGTTCGCAGCAAGATGTTCTGTGTGCGTTCGCACACGGGGCCTCGGTTTTTAGTCTCATCCGAAAGACTTTTGGGGGAGAGTGAAGTCAGCACTGATGTTAACTCCAGGAGAAAAAATTTCCTCGAACGGGAATCGAACACGGGTCGTCAAATAGCGAGTGCAATGTTCTGACCACAAGGCTATCCCGTCCCCAATTGCTTGTCTGTCTTTCTGGCTCAGGGGTCAGAGTGCTCGCTTTCCCCAAGTCAAGTTAAGCAGCGTCGAGGGTGGTTACCAGTTGGATGGGTGACCGTTTGTGAACCTTTGCTTCAGTACAGTCCCCCAGTTCACCCAGCTTTCAATGGGTACCTGCCCTCTTTAGGGTCAGCGAAGGTAAAGCAGCGAGGGAGAGGAGATGGGCGCCGCCCTCGATATGCTGGCCCCTAGAGAAGCTGAGGTCTATAATATCTCGCTCTCCTTCGACTGCAATTAGCAAATTATCATTATTATTATTATAATTATTATTATTGTTATTATCATAATAATGATAATAATAATAATAATAATAATAATAATAATAATAATAATAATTATTATCATTATCATCATCATCATCATCATCATCATCATCATCATCATCATTATCCATCATCATCATCATCATCGTCATCGTCATCATCATCATCATCATCATCATCATTATTGTTGTCATTGTTATTTAAAAAAAATAATTTATTATGATTTTTAAAAAAAAATCCTTATTATCATTATTTTCATCATTGTTGGCAAATTAAAGGTCTGTTATCAACATGATCATTATTGTACACATTGTATTTATGATCTTCATCACTATGATCATGATCGTCATCATGATCATCATGATCATCATTCTCATCATTCTCATCATTCTCATCATTCTCATCATCATCATGATCATCATCATCATCATCATCATCATCATCATCATGATGATGATGATATCATCATCATCATCATCATCATCATCATCTTTATCATTA
>CM060339.1:695902-703402 GCA_030674155.1 Stramonita haemastoma | reverse complement strand
GCTTGCTTCCTGCGGATGGGGGTGTGTGTGGGGTGTGTGTGTGTGTGTGTGTGTGTGTGTGTGTGTGTGGTGTGTGTGTGGTGTGTGTGTGTGTGTGTGTGTGTTGTGTGTTGTGTGTGTGTGTGTGTGTGGTGTGTGTGCTTGCTTGCTTGCTTGCTTCCTGTGGAATGTGGGGTGTGGGGTGGGTGTGGGGGTGCAGGTGTGTGCAGGAGGACTCGGTGTCTACCTACACTCTGAACGACACGTTCTGGGGGCTGAGGTTCCAGCCTTTCTCCTTCACCAACTTCACCGACCTCACCATAGACTGTCAGGCCTCCGCCTGCACTCCCGACCTGGTCTGTCTCCCTGTCTGTCTGTTTCTCTGTTTCTTTGTTGTTTGTCTGTTCCTCTGTCTGTTTGTCTCTCTGCCATTTCAGCTTCTGTTGCAAATATCGTGCTTCATTCGTCTGGAAACACCTTTCATTTACTCTGACACCAGCATTTACTTAAGCATTTATTTATTTGTTTATTTATTTATTTATTTATTTATCTATTATTTATTTGTTTCTTTCTTTTGTGTATCTATTCATTATTTTAGTTCCCGGACTTGAAATAAACACTCCAATCGAATACGTTTTTTTACATCCAGTCCTAGTATGTATGCAGTTTTTGTAAATTTTTGTAATCCGTTCCTACTGGCACACACGGCCTACTCTTCCAAAAGATGTAACAGGTTTTAGCATGTGTGTGCGCAAGATTTTCTGCATGCGTTTTACACATGGAACTTGTGTTTAGATCTTCATTCAAAAGACTTTAGGGGAGTGGAGTCAGCACTGATGTTGGTTCCAGAAGAAAAATCCCCTGAAACGGATGTCTCGGTGGTGGTTCGAACCTGGGCTTGAACCCGGGCTGTTGGATTGCAAGTGTGATGCTCTATCCAGCAGACAACCCCCCCCCCCCCCCCCCTGCCTTTAAAATTACGAGCAAATTCGTTTTCTGTTTGACAAAATATAGAACCCACCCATTCTAGTTATGCTTCACAACTCCAGTAAGAGACGCACAAATGTCACAATCACACTTTTTGACTATTATTCATTTATTGATTTACTTGGTTCTTTCCCATTCAGTATACTGCTCCCTTTCAAACTCATCAACTTCTTCTGCAAACAGATTCTAGCTGTACTGAAAAGCTCTTGTCTTATTTTCCTTGTTAATTTTTTTTGTAAATTAATAACGCTCATTAGACACTCGCATGTTGAATTGAGTATATGTGCATTCGTGTGTACTTGTGTGTACTTGTGTGTGTGTGTGTGTGTGTGTGTGGTGTTTGTGTGTGTGTGTGTGTGTGTGTGTGTGTATGTATGTATGTGTGATGTATGTATGGTGTGTGTGTGTGTGTGTTTAGTGTGTGTGTGTGTGTGTGTGTGTGTTGTGTGTGTGTGTGTGTGTGTGTGTGTGTGTGTGTGTGGTGTGTGTGTACACAGCCATCCTGTGATCAGAGCTGTAACTCCGCCATGAACAAGAACAACGTCATCAGTAAGAGATCACGTCAACGTCGTGACGTAGTACACAGACCACGTGACCAACACTCCCAGCACGTGACCGCACCACCTGACCTGTTCTCAAAGCTCGCGGATGATGGATTGATGAAAACCATCGTAACATCCACATTGTGAAATATCTTCGTGAAATGGACACTGTAAAAACATCACTGTAAAATGGACACTGTAAAATATCCTCATAAAATGGACACTGTAAAATACCTTCGTAAATTGGACACTGTAAAGTACCTTCGTAAGATGGACAATGTAAAATACCCCCATAAAATGGACGCCATGAAGCATCCCCATAAAATGGACACTGTAAAGTTTCCTCATATAACGGACACAGTAAACTATCCCCATCACTTAGACACTGTAAAGTACCCTCATGAAACAGACACTGTAAAATATCACCATCCCAAGAACCCATACGTTCACAAACGAATCCAGCATTTGTCCATGACCCGAAAGGCGTCAGACACTTCAGCATCCTCTTGCAAAGGCCAGATCCAGCAAGCCATGAGCCTGAAGTCAGCATCAAGATCCCAGTAAAGGAGAAAGCTGCTTTAACCCAGACACAAGACGCCACATTTCGGAAAATAAACCGCGTTCATAATGTTTGGGGAACTCGGAATCCAAACACAGGCAGTAACAGCTTGGAACAAAAAGCTGGTAATACTCTGAAATCAGAGTCCAACATTCCTGAGACCAGATATGGTTTTCATTTGACTATAGAAGGTGACAGTGCTGGTAGGCCTGTGGCAAAGTCTAGACTGTTGAGCGTCTGTTAGCCAGTCTCAGAAACTCACCCTATGCTTGGATTCTCAGCCAGCGGTCAAATGATGTACAGAACATCGATGAGAGTTCATCCCAAAAGACAACATGGCAACACAAACAGCCCAAGCTGCGGTTGGAACATCATCCTCTAACACGCCTTGTAACAAAACTACAGAGGAAAAGTCAACCAAACCAATCAAAGATCAAAACAGAGAAAACGGAAACAACAAAGAACCAATTAAAATACGACGCGGAGAACAAGGGAATAACACACAGCCAATCAAATCACATCACAGAGAACAAGGGAATAATAACATCCAATCAAAACACATCACAGAGAACAAGGGAATAACACACAGCCAATCAAATCACATCACAGAGAACAAGGAATATACACAGCCAATCAAAACACATCACAGAGAACAAGGAATAACACACACCAATCAAATCACATCACAGAGAACAGTGAAATAACACACAGCCAATCAAAACACATCACAAAGAACAAGAAAACAACACACAGCCAATCAAAACACATCACAGAGAACAGAAAACAACCCACAGCAATCAGATGGAGCTGCAGGAGCGGGAAGATAGAATACTCCAGAAGGAAAAGACAGTGCCCCAATCAGCAACAGCGATAGAAAATGACCACTACAGCCAGGGGATAACAAGCAGCAGAGTCACAGAGTCTAGGACTGCAGACAGACTGTCTGGGAACAAAATGAAGCTGGGAGGAGGAGGAGGAGGAGGAAGAGAACCAGCAGAAAAGGGGTCAAAAGGTCGAAGGAAGTGGGAGGAGTCTCCACAAAGATATCCGCTTTCTGCCCGACTGACTCTGACCTTCGTCCAGTCTGACCGCCAGTGACTGACCGGTCAGTCACTACCTCACTGTCAGCCTGTTAGGAATCAGCTGTTTATTATGGCCAAGTTAGGCTTTGCATTGTTTGAATAAAAAAAAAAGATGTCACAATAATGATCCAGTCTCTTAAGATGTCCCCAGTTAGGCTATGTGTTGTTTGAATCAAAAAAGTAAAGATGTCACAATCATGATTCAGTCTCTTAAGATTTCCCCAGAACTGGTTAACTTTTGGAGTTGATCAGATTCTAGAAACAAACTGTAGGGTTGATTTTATTTTAATGTTTGCTAAAAGAGTAATGTCTACATGCAAAATTACCACCAAAAAGTACCAAGTATGAAAAAAGGTTAACGTGTTTTTCAAAACGATCTAAAAGCTATAACAACAACAAAACAATTTGATGCAAAAATAAGTAGTAGAGTAGTAGTAGAGTTGACTGACTTTCACAGTGATTGGAATCCATTTGAAGAAAGTGTCCTTGAAACTGGTCACCATTGAAAAACTTCTGTATGAAAAAATCTGAAAAACTAATTAAATTTGTTCAGTTGCCATGGTACCCGTCTACATTGACGTATCTGTTGACATTTATCCATGACTTCTGATTGTCCAATGTCTGATGGCTTTGATGTCCGCATATGGGGGGGGATAGCTCAGTGGTCAGAGCGCTCACTTTCCCCCAGTCAAAGTTAAGCAGCGTTGAGCGTGGTTACCAGTTGGATGGGTGACTGTTTGCGCGCCTTGGCTTCAGTACAGTCCCCCAGTTCACCCAGCTGTATATAGGTATCTGCCCTCTTTAGGGTCAGGGAAGGTAAAGCAGCGAGGGAGAGGAGATGGGCGCCGCCCTCAATATGCTGGCCCCTAGAGAAGCTGAGGTCTCTGATGCCTCGCTCCCCTACGACCGCCTTGGTTATGGGACACCTTTTGCTCTTTTTTTTTCACCTTTACCTATATGTGTGTGCATATTGTATTACATATGTTTGACGTTTGCATTAAAAAAAAGATGTTTTAAGAAAGGACATTTTTGGTGTTGTTCATTACTTTTGATTAATTGCTAATTGCTCTGTAATCCTTCTTTCATTTAGTCATGGATCCAAGGGATTGAAGTCAAAGGGCCTTAACCACATGGCCAGTGGATTTCTGTACAGAAAGGGGACTGTTTGTGTTGGTGGCAGTGCCACAGGGGAAAACAAGCACATTTCACAACTATACGCGTGTGTCAAACCTTTTTCAAGAAAAAACAACAACAATCGCTTTTGAAAATAAACTTCGAGAAATTCCATGGAAGAAAAACGTTTATTCAACAACTTTATTACATTTCAAGTCATAAAAAAGTAATCATTAGGAAATGTCATGAAGAAAAGAGCTCACTAAACGGAATAATGTTCAAAGCTATACAAACAATGAATTTATAATAAATTGAAACAAATGCGAACTCATAAATGCTTAAGTAAACACAGTCGTTCTGGTATATATAAAAAAAATAATGGTATGTTAAAAAGAAACCCTCAATCTTTGCAAGCAAGCATTCCAGATATCAAAAATAAATACAGAGCATGGTTGTTATGATGATGATGATGATGATGATGATGATGATGATGATAATAATAATAATAATGGTAATGGTAATGATGATAATAATAGAAATAATAATAATAATGATAGTAGTAGTAGCAGTAATAATAATAATGACAATAATAATAATAATAATAATAATAATAATAATAATAATGATAATGTATGGTATCTATATAGCGCTGAATCTTGTAAAGCAAATCGAAGTGCTTAAAAGTTAACAAGTGGATGGGTGACCGCTTACGCGCCTTGGTTTCAGTACAGTCCCCCATTTCATCCAGCTGTAAATGTGTACCTGCCCTCTGTCTGTCTGTCTGTCTGTCTGTCTGTCTGTCTGTCTGTCTGTCTGTCTGTCTGTCTGTCTGTCTGTCTGTCTGTCTGTCTGTCCTCTCTCTCTCTCTCTCTCTCTCTCTCTCTCTCTCTCTCTCTCTCTCTCTCTCGCGCGCGCGCGCGCGCGCGCGCGCGCGTGCGCGCTGTAAAAGAAAGCACATGAGTGCTTATTCCATTATCCTCGTTATAAAAGAATGAATAAATAAATCTCACACACACACACACACACACACACACCACACACACACACACACACACACAACACACACACACGGCAAAAAAGTCCTTCGGATGAGACTTTAAACCGAGGCCCCGTGTGCGAACGCACGCAGAACATCTTGCGCACACGTTAAATCCTGTTCCGCTTTTCGTAAGAGTAGGCCATCGTGTGCCGGTGGGAACAGATGACAATATTTACAAAAACTGCATACACACGGGGACCGGATGAAAAAAAGCACATGATTGCTTATTCTGTTATCCTCGATATAAAAGAATAAATAAATATATAAATAAAACACGCGGAAACTTTCAATTTGAACGACTATAGAGAAAAATGATAAGAGATCCAGATCCGGAATATCAATACACAATGCACTGCACTGCAATGCAGGGAATTCAACACACTACACTACACTACACTACACTACACATACACTACACTACACTACACTACACTACACTACACTACACTGCACTGCACTGCACTGCACTACACTACACTACACTACACTACACTCACTCACTACACTACACTACACTGCACTACACTACACTACACTGCACTGCACTGACTACACTACACTACACTACATGCACTACACTACACTACACTACACTACACTACACTACACTACACTACACTACACTACACTACACTACACTACATTGCACTACACTACACTGCACTACACTACACTACACTACACTACACGCACGCAATAAAATAAAATAAAATAATGGGTAGGCGCTGCACTTCTGGCGACGCGCTCTCCCCGGGGAGAGCAGCCCGAATTTCACGCAGAGAGATCAGCTGTGACATAAAGTGGCATAAAGGAAAATAAATAAAAATACACTAAACTACACTACAACACAATACAATGCAATACAATACAATATGATTAAAAGAACACGTGGAAATTCAATGTTCTGATCATAACCAGCTTTCCCCACCAATACAAACGTGCGCGCGTGCGTGCGTGTGTGCGCGCGCGCGTGCGTGCGTGCGGTGTGTGTGTGTGTGTGTGTTACATTTGAATTTGCTAATACTATAAATTGTTGTTGATTACTTGTGTGTTGTATGGGTCGAATGCAAGCGCTTTGATTTGTTTTTGCAAGATATCGCGCTCTATAAATTCCATGTATTATTATCATTATTAAACGCTGTACAAAGTAATAAAAATGAAGAAAAACCCATAGATCTAGCTGCAAACAGCCTGTGCTGTGATCGATTCAAGCCCTGGAAAAAACCAGGTTTCCCCCCCACCTCGACTTGTCACATAGCCTAGCGGTCAGAACATTGCGCTGGCAATTTAACAACCCGGGTTCGATTCCGGTCGAGGAATTTTTCTCCTTGAGTTAACATCAGTGCTGACTCCACTCTCCCCATAAGTCCTTCGGATCAACTTTAAGCCGAGGCTCCGTGTGCGAATGCACGCAGAACATCTTGCGCACACGTTAAATCGTGTTCTGCTTTTCGTAAGAGTAGGCCATCGTGTGCCGGTGGGACGGATGACATTTACAAAACTGCATACACACGGGACTGGATGTAAAAAAAGCACAAGAGTGCTTATTGCATTATCCTCGATATAAAAGAATAAATCAAATCAAATCAACTCAAATAGCAACGCTGTTGTGTGCACATGGCCAAGTGGTTTGAATCGGGAAATGCATACTTGAGTGGACTGATGGTCACCCGGAGAGTGAGAGGTCTGGGTTCCATGCCCCGTGCACACCCTGGCTCCCCCCCCCCCCCACTCCTATCCCCACCCCCCATCTCCCATCCACTAGACATTGAGTGTAGTCTGGGTGCTAGTTTCTTTTCTTTTCTTTTTTCTTTTTGGGGTGAGACGATAAACCTGACGTTCTGTGTTACACCGGCCCTCAGCGCACGTAAAAGAACCCACCACAGCAACAAGAGAGTTGGCAAAACTGTAAAAAAACAACAACAAAAAACAACAACCCCCCCCAAACCCCCCCCCCCCAAAAACCCCAACAACAACAAAAACAAAACCAACGCTTTTTGAAAAAAAGGAAACTAGAACACTTTCAGGTGGTCCACTGGAAAGGCAATCACAGATACGAATGGTTCCAGTACCGTCGCAGGAGCCGCCAGAACGTTGCCATATACAGCCCTGAGCCGCCCTGGGGACTCCAACTCTTCGATTTTTCTTCAGGGAGGGTGTCTAAACACGACACCTGTGTCGCTTGCTGGTTTTAAAAAA
>CM060339.1:688402-690902 GCA_030674155.1 Stramonita haemastoma | reverse complement strand
TGAGGTCCAGGTCTTTCAGAGCCCTGAGGCCCTTCAGGGTGTCCACAGAAATGGCCTTCACCTTGTTCCGGGCTAGAGTCAGGTGGCTCAACCTCTCCAGGGCCTCGAACAGCCCGCGCGGGATGCCTCCCAGCTGGTTGGAGCTGAGATCCAGAGTGAGCAGAGAAGGCATGCCCCTGAGGGAGGCAGGGGCCAGGTCGCTCAGCCTGTTGCGGCTCAAGTTCAGCGTCTTCAGCTGCCCCAGGCTGTGGAAGAGTCCCCCGGGTAGCGTCTCCAACAGGTTCCCGCTCAGGTCCAGCTCCGACAGGTGCTCGTCCAACAGCCCCAGAGGCAGGGACTCCACCTGGTTGTCCTGAAGCCTCAGCACCTGCAGAGAGGACAGGTTGAGGAAGCTGTCCGACTCCACCTGCCCGATCTCGGTTCTGGCTCAGAACCAACGTCCTCAACCCGTACAATCCCTGAAAACTCCGTCCCGGGACTTCTCTCAGAGCGTTGTGAGACAGATCCAGAAAGTTGAGAACGGGCAACTGGACGTTGGCAGCAAAATCCGGTACCACAGATAGCTGGTTGAAGCTGAGGTCCAGGGACTGGATGTAAGGCAGAGACCTCAACAGTTCACCAGGAACTTCCCGGATTCGGTTTTGGCTGAGGTTGAGGTGATGCAGCCCTGAAAACATGAGGTGAGACACCTCAGGAAACGACGTCAGGGAGTTGACGCTCAAATCCAACCAGACACTTTGTGGGTGGAAGGAAACGCGGCAGTTGAGGTGGAGGTGGTGGTGGTGTGTGGTGGGTGGTGGTGGTGGTGGTGTGTTAGGTTTGCGGTTCGGTTCCCAGCACAGGTGTCCAGATCGGTGGTCCAGCCTGACCGGAGTTGCTGTGGTCACGCGCATAGCGGTCAGTTGCTGGTCAGTGCACAGCGCCTGAATGCCGGCAATGTAGGGGAGCACTGGACAGCAGTGCACAGCAGTTGTTGGAGTAGTAGTGGTAGTAGTGTCCTGTGCGGTCACCGGGGTCACCAGGCAGGTCATCAGGGTCAGGGTCAGGGTCGTCCAGACACTGTCCGCCATGCTTACAGGTTCTGTCGCCCTTAAAAAAAGAAAAAAAATGTATATCCTCATATATATTCCTTACTCAATAATTCCCACAAATGCTGCCTTCAAAGACTTTTATCTTAGGAATTTTTTTTTTTTTTTTTTTTTTTTTTTTTTTTTTCGTTTGTTTTAAATCTTTGTAAAACATCAATTTTATGATCAGAATGAAGTTGTAACTGGTTACCTGCACTTGTTTTTCTCCACTATAATTTCCCAATGATATATATATATATATATATATATATATATATATATATATATATATATAATATATATATATATATATATATATACCTGGGGTGAAAAGAGATATCAGATATCAGATATCCAGGAGGTGGGGTGTGGGTGGGTGGGTGGTATGTGTGTGTGTGTGGGGGGGGGGGGGTATTTATTTATCTATATTTATTTAATAATAATAATAATAATACATGGAATTTGTATAGCGCTATCTCTTGTAAAAAAACAAATCAAAGCGCTTTCATTCGACCTACACAACACGCAGTCAACAACAATTTACAGTTTTAACAAATTCAAATATACACACACATTTATTATCTATTTATGTACTTATTCTTTAATATCGAGGATAATGAAATGAAGAATACGTACATACATACACACATAATTATATACATATACCCGGGGTGAAAAGAGAAAATCAAATTTCCAGAAGGTGGGGGATGGGCGGTAGGGGGTGGGGGTGGTAGTGGTGGTGGTGATGGTGGTGGTGTGTGTGTGAGTGTGTGTGTGTTCGATTCATTTTACGTCTTTTCACAAAAAGTGATATTAGACATTTAAAAAAAAAAAAAAAAAAAAAAAGTGTGTGTGAGTGTGTATGTGGGGAGGGGGGTGGGGGGAGGGGGGAGGAGTTTTGGAAGTGGGGATGGGGGTTAATTCACAAAATCTACACAGAACAGTTAAGAGAAAAAAATAAATAAATAAAAATAAACACAAATGTATATAATTCTTGAATACAAAATAGTAAAAATTCCAAATTCTGAACAGAATCAAACGCATGAACAATAAAACTATTTACAACCATAACCAACAAGAGAAAAATCTAATCAACAGTGGGAAATGACTTTTAAGTCCGTAATAATCATAATAAAGAACCAATAGGACAGTGCAGTAATGATTTGAAAAATGTATACCTCAGTAATGGATCATTGAATATCTCTGATGAGGATGATGAGGTAAGAACAGGTATATAACTTTTCAGCATGCTGCATATCAATATATGATCAACAGTTATACTATGTCCACATATGCAAGATACATGTCCAATGTGTGTGTGTATGTGTGCGTGTGTGTGTAGAGAGAGAGAGAGAGAGAGAGAGAGAGAGAGAGAGAGAGAGAGAGAGAGAGAGAGAGAGAGAGAGAAGAGAGAGAGGAGAGAGAGAGAGACA
>CM060339.1:655902-658402 GCA_030674155.1 Stramonita haemastoma | reverse complement strand
TTATTATTATTATTATTTATTATTTATTATTATTATTATTTATTATTATTATTATTATTATTATTATTAATCATTATCATTATATTCTTTTATTTCGAGGATAATGCAGTAAGCACTTGTGTGCTTTTTTTTTTTTTTTTAACTTCCAGTTGCAACGTGTATGCAGTGTTGTCAATTTTGTTATGCATTCCTACCGCCACACAATAGCCTACTCTTCCCAAAAGCTGAACGGGTTTAACGCAAGATGTTTTGCGTGTGTTCGCAATGTTGAAAGGGTTTTTTTTTGTTTTGTTTTTTAAATGTGTTTAGATCGAGACTATGGGTTTCTTTGTATTTTAATGTACAATGTTTAAACTGGCGATATAATCATTATCCATGGGCTATATTGGTGAGAAATTTCATGAGATGGGTTTCAACCACTATTGTGTTATGGTTTTGCTCTGTTACTCTAAACCATTGTGTGTGTGTGTGTGAGTGTGTGTGTGTGTGTGTGTGCATGTTTGTGTGTATGTGTGTATGCGTGCGTGTGCGTGCGTGCGTGCGCGTGCGCGGCGTGCTGTGTGTGGTGTGTGTGTGTGTGTGTGTGTGTGTGTGTGTGTGTGTGTGTGTGTGTGTGTGTGTGTGTGTGCGTGAGTGACGTTGAGTATTGTCGGCTTTTAAAATATTATTGTGTTACTTCTTAGTCTGTATTGTTTGATAATGCATTCTGTGTAATTGTGGTTTTTAAAATGCCGCTCATAATTTCTCTAGTTGAGACCTTCAAAGTATTCTTGAGTCTTGAGTCTTGCTTGCTCATCCACACAGCTCAGCTAGCCTAGAAAATACAGCTGCAGACAGGAAAATACAGTCTGATATCGGATGAGATGGAAAATACAGAAATAAAAATAATACAGCTGCAGACAGGAAAATACAGTCTGATATCGGATGAGATGGAAAATACAGAAATAAAAATAATACAGTTGCAGACAGGAAAATACAGTCTATATCGGATGAGATGGAAAATACAGAGCATACGATGGATAAAATAAATAAAATACAGTTGCAGACAGGAAAAAGAAAAAAAAAAAGGGTAGTAAGGGCTGCACTTGTGGCGACACGCTCTCCACCCACTCCCGGGGAGGGAGAGCAGCCCGAATTTTACGCAGAGAAATCTGCTGTGACATAAAGCGGTATAAAATAAATAAATAAATAAAAAAAAAAAAATAAAAAAAAATAAAAATAAATGAATAGATAAATAAATAAATAAATAAAAAGCTGACAGAGATAACCTACTCGTCAACTCTCCCTTTTAAGTTGGTACTTGAACTTCCATAGCTCCTGTGACTTGTGCACTGCTGGCAGTTTCACCCCCTTTCAGCTCCTCTCTTTCAACTGCTAATTAACCTCTCCCAACCCAGCCCAGCCCAGATGGGACAGCTGGTGCTAACTACAGCAGGACCTGACCACACTGGCCTAGGTAAAAGGAAGGGACGCGCTAAATCTAGCACTCTTGACTGAGTGGTGTTGGAGTTGTGCGCTTGTGTCCTATGTGCTAGTCAATCTTGTCTGTCAGTCTGTCTGGTTGTGGGTTGGGGTTTGGGGTTTTTGTTTTTTCCTTCCACCCCTTGAGCTCTTAGGGAGATCGGGATAGAGCTGACTGGTTAGAAAGATGCACATTATTTTTTATTTTTTTATTTTTGTTTATTCTTTTATATCGAGGATAACAGAATAAGCAATCATGTGCTTTTTTCATCCGGTCCCGTGTGTATGCAGTTTTGTAATATTGTCATCTGTTCCCACCGGCACACAATGGCCTATTCTTACGAAAAGCGGAACAGGATTTAACGTGTGCGCAAGATGTTCTGCGTGCGTTCGCACACGGGGCCTCGGTTTAAATTCTCATCCGAAAGACTTTTGGGGAGAGTGGAGTCAGCACTGATGTTAATTCCAGGAGAAAAATCTCCTCGACCGGACCGGACTCGAACCTGGGTCGTCAAATTACGCTCGTGGTAGACAGACCCGGGTTTAAACCCCGTTCAAGAGGATTAATTTTTCTCCCTGGAGTTAGCATCAGTGCTGACTCCACTCCCCTGAAAAGTCATTCCAACGAGGCAATAAATGGAGGCCCTGTGTGCGAACCTATGCAGAAAAATTTGCGCACATGTTAAAACCTGTTCTGTTTTTTCAAAGAGTAGGCCATTGTGTGCTGGTGGGAATGCATGAAAAATTTTACAAAACTGTACACAAGCAGGAACTGGATGTAAAAAAAAAAAAAAAGCACATGAATGCTTATTCCATTATCTTTGAAATAACAGAATAAAAGGAGAGAAAGAGATAGCTTCACCCATTACGAGATTTTGTGATATTAGTGCTGACTGCTGACACAGCTACATAGTGATATTAGTGCTGACAGCTGACACAGCTACATAGTGATATTAGTGCTGACTGCTGACACAGCTACATAGTGATATTAGTGCTGACACAGCTAAATAGTGATATTAGTGCTGACTGCTGACACAGC
>CM060339.1:648402-650902 GCA_030674155.1 Stramonita haemastoma | reverse complement strand
AGCTACACAAACAGCATGTGCCGCCAATTCCTTCTTTGTTTCATGCCTTATATTATTTCCTAATTAGAAAATGAAAGTGCTGTTCCTGTGAACTGAAGGTGAAGGTGAATATTCTTTCCTAATTATTAGAAAATGAAACTGTGGTTCCCTTTTTTGTACCCGGAATTTGTATATTGTAGCAACCTTTCTTTTGTTGTAGGTATCTGTCAGTCTCGGAAGACTATGGAGTTGAGCTCTAGGCTCTGGAGCGCAAAGCCTGGGTAAGTAAATATGGAAGGCAAACTGTTACCCATGCAGCAGAACCCGCCCCCCCCCCCTTCCATCCCTCCACGTCGCTGGAATGGTCCATTGGAAAGGCAATCGCCGATGCGAAAGGCTCCAGTACAGTCGCAGGAGTCACCAGAACGTTGCCATATACAGCCCCGAACCGCCCTGGGGACTCCAACTCCTCGATTTTTCCTCAGGGATGGTGTCTAAACACACCTGTTTGCATGCTGGGTTTTTTAGTTTTCTTTTCTTGTGCAAGAGTACGAATGGACAGTTTTCATGCCATTATTTTTAGAAACAAATCACGTGATGCACTTTGAGTGATACTTAATTTTTGTATGGTCGAATTTTTTTTTGCTCAGTTGTTTTTTTGGTGTTGTTTTCTTTTTTCTTTTTTTTTTACAGGAAAAGCCCAGTAATATGAATACAAAGTATTGTTCTTACCCGTAGCTGCTAATGGCAGTGTCCTTTGCCTTTCTTGGGTTGTCAGACGTATAAATCTTCAGCATTAACAGAAAGCACATTAACTTTTTATTCCTCTCCATAAATGCACGGGGACGGGATAGCTCAGTGGTCAGAGCGCTCGCTATCCCCCAGCCAAAGTTAAGCAGCGTCGAGCGTGGTTACCAGCTGGATGGGTGACCGTTTGCGCGCCTTGGCTTCAGTACAGTCCCCCAGTTCACCCAGCTGTCAATGGATGCCTGCCCTCTTTAGGGTCCAGGAATAAAATGCCACAAAGGAAGAAAGGATCCAGGCAATGGAGGTGACATGATTTAGCAAACTGCTTGGTATCTCATGCAGAGATCACATCACAGGGATAAGGAAAAAAAAAACAAAATAAATCGAAGAACCCCCCCCCCCCCCCCCCCCTGGATTTCTTCTTGTAAAAATGCGAAACAAGAGGACATTTTTATTTTCCAAATTTTTATTTTTATTTTCATACCACTTTATATCACAACAGATTTCCCTGCATGAAATTTGGACTGCTGTCCCGGGGAGAGCGCATCGCCACAAGTGCAGCGCCTACCCATTATTTTTTTTTCTTTTTCCTGTAAGCAACTGTATTTGTTTCCCTATCAGAGTGGCTTTTTTCTACAGAATTTTGCCAGGGACAACCAACCCTCTTGTGTGCCGTGGGTTCTTTTTCGTGTGCTAAATAAAGATAAGTAACACACGGGACCTCGGTTTATCGTCTCATTCAAAAGACTAGCGCCAAGACCACCACTCATCGTCTAATGGATGGGGGGAACAGTTTTGGGCCCATGCGGGATTTAAAGCACCACACACTTCGACCTGGACTTTTCGCTTTCTAGGCAGGCGAGTTACCTCCCTGTCCATCGATCCACATGATGCTATTTTTAGATCTGACAGCCTTGGGGAAAACACCTAGAGTGGTCCCAACCCACGACAGAAGGAAACATCACCAAAAACAACAGCAAACAACGACAAAGCCTCCTTCTCTACAAGGAAATGTTGAAAGATTACAATGACATGATACCATCACGATTTTCGCCTTCCATTTTAAAAAGAATGCAGAGAACAGGAAATTAGAAAGGAAAAAAGAGAACCGGGAAAATAGTGTTGACCCAGTCTTTCTGATAATTGACATCAAGGTTGTTAGCTTATGCTATGATCAAGTTTATAAATAGTTTAAAAGTTTTTTTTTTCCAGTTTAAGTAACCTAAACAACAGCGAGAAAGTGAAAGCCAGAATTGAAAAGGCCATGCATCATAAGGGGGGCGGGATAGCTCAGTGGTCAGAGCGCTCGCTTTCCCCCAGCCAGGTTAAGCAGCGTCCAGCGTGGTTACCAGTTGTATGGGTGACCGTTTACGCACCTTGGCTACAGTACAGTCCCCCCAGTTCACCCAGCTGTCAATGGGTACCCTCCCTCTTTAAGGTAAGGGAAGGTAGTTCAGCGAGGGAGAGGAGATGGGCGCTGCCCTCAACATGCTGGCCCTATAGAAGCTGAGGTCTCTGACGCCTCGCTCACCTACGACCACACAGGTTATGGGACACCTTTACCTTTACCTATACATCATATAAAAAGCTTCTGACTTAAGAGAAAAAAAAACACGCAAAATAAGTGGTAGGGGCACGTCACACGAACATGTGGACTGGCCAAGACTGTCCTACAGGGAACAGTACAAAGAGGGAGAGGAAGAGGCAGACAGAGAAAAGATGGGAAGACAACATCAGAGAGTGGACTGGCCTTGAATGGAACGACATACTACGG
>CM060339.1:638402-643402 GCA_030674155.1 Stramonita haemastoma | reverse complement strand
AGCTGGGTGCAGACTTTATGATCTCCCTTGCATCCTTTCTTATAAAGGATCCCCAAACATAAGGCACAAAGATTCATTAGGTGCATATTTTCTTGTATATTCAGGGGGGGGGGGGTTACAACATTTTTTCCAAACATATTTTCTTTCTCTTTCTATTTTCATCTTTTACTGGCAGCAGTGGTAAGCCACAGGGATATTTACCTATTCCTAAAGATGCAATGGACACTTCTGAATTCTAAAAAGTGTCTTGCTCTTACCACAGAGGGTGAGGGAGGTTGCAATCACTGCCGGGATCTGTGAAGAGTGCTCAACCAAGAGCTGAAACTCGAGTCGGGTCAGGTCTAAAACATGGTCCTTACTCAATAATTCCCCAAATACTGCCTTCAAAAACTTTTATCTTATAGTTTTGTTTTGTTTTTTAATTTTTGTTTTATTTTGAATCTTTGAGTGATATAAATTCTATGATGAGATTGAAGTTGTAACTGGTTACCTGCACTTGATTTTCTCCGCTATGTTTTCTCAATTATATGATTGGTTAAGTGGAGAATAGTATCTTTCGAGATCCAGATAAAAGCCATTTTTCTTCAACTTATACTGCCTGTGCCAGTACTGAAAGTGAATGGTAATGTTTGGGTTATCATTTTATCCAGCTGGGATTAGCCTTTCAGTTGGGTGCAGACTTTAAGATCTCCCTTGCATCCTTTCTTATAAAGAATCCCCAAACATAATGCACAAAGATTCATTAGGTGCATATTTTCTTGTATATTCAGGTGTTGTTTTTTTTACAACATTTTTTCCAAACATATTTTCTTTCTCTTTCTATATTCATCTTTTAATGGCAGCAGTGGTAAGCCACAGGAATATTTACCTATTCCTTAAGATGCAATGGACACTTCTGAATTCTAAAAAGTGTCTTGCTCTTACCACAGAGGGTGAGGGAGGTTGCAATCACTGCCGGGATCTCTGAAGAGTGCTTAACTAGGAGCCGAAACTCAGTCAGGTCAAGCCTAAAACATGGTCCTTACTCAATAATTCCCCAAGTGCTGCTTTGAAAGACTTTTATCTTATAGTTTTGTTTTGCTTTTTATTTTTGTTTTATTTTGAATCTTTGAATAACATCAATTCTATGATGAGACTGAAGTTGTAACTGGTTACCTGCACTTGTTTTTCTCCACTATATTATCTCAATTATATATATATATATATATATATATATATATATATTATATATATATATATATATATATATATATACAAACAATCAACATTTGTCATTACGTAATTATGTATATATAATTATATACAATGATCTGCTGACCATGGTTCGAAACTTGTTCAAGGTGATTTTCCCTTTGGAGTTAACATCAGTGCCAACTCCACTTCCACCAAAAAAAAATTTCAGATAAGACTATAAACCGAGGTCCCTGTGCTAACGCATGCAACGGATGACAAAATTTACAAAACTGCATACACACGGGGACTGGATGATGTAAAAAAGAAAAAAAAAAGAGCACATGAGTGCTTATTCGATTATCCTTGGAAAAAAGTAATAGTAAAAAAAAAAAGAAATTTAAAAAAGTAAGTCGCTTGAGTTTCAGGAGCCTCATCAGAGGTCTCGGCAAATGCAATGCTTCTCACAACAAGGAGCGTGTTTTACAGGAATAAAGAAGTCCAAGGTGCCATCGAAAAGTGATTTTAGAAAAAAAAAGCCAGGACAAACCTGGGAATATATTCTTAAAGTGATGTTAGGCAGAAAGAATGAACAATCTGTGTTGCATTCTTGTTAATACTATTTACTGTATTACACTAGCATTTTGCAACAAAACAAAGAAAAAAAAAATCAATTGTTGCATCATCAGGTATGCAGAAAATAACATTAAATAAATTTAAAAAATCGAACAAACATTTGCAACGGCATGATATAAAATGACTATATATCTATATATCTATATATCTATATCTATATATCTATATATCTATATATCTATATATCTATATCTATATCTATATATATATATATATATATCAAACAGACAATTGCGACAGTATCAGAAACACCAATTTTAAAGGTCGTCAAGCTTTACTAAAGGACAGCCAAATATTGTCTGTATATGAGTCAATTCACGCTGAGAAATGGTCTTTGGTCTCACTCCATGCTGTTTACAGTGCCCTAGAACACAAAGGCCATGTCAGGGCTGTCTCCCTCTTCAGTTCAAAACATCACAGGAACAGTTCCCCCAGTTCCAAACCTAATGTGCCAACCCACTGAACACCCAAAATTACCAGTCTCCAAAAATACCTCACACGAAAGACATAGTCCTGAAGTGTTCCATTGTGTTAACACATGAAAGACACAGCACTTGAAGTATCCATTGTTTTTACACACAAAAGACACAGTACTTGAACAATTTCATTGTTTTTACACACAAAAGACACAGCACTTGTACTATTTCATATGTTTTACACACAAAAAACACAGTACTTGAACAAATAAAAGTAGGCTATGCTAATGTTGTTCTTTTGCTGAAAACAATTATAAGCAGGTTACAAGAACACACACAAAGATAACAAAGGCTTTCAAAAAGCAAATAAATGAAATGTTACAGGCAAAAAACATGGCAAAATCCAATGGCATTCCCATCCCAGTAGTTTTAATTCAGTAGTCACGAACACAAAACAAAACAGGTAAACTGTAAAATGTACACACAGAGAAAAAAAAAGACATGACAAAATTCTATACAAATTCTATTTTATACAGGAGAAAGGACTGGGTGGCGGTAGAGAGAGAGAGAGAGAAGAGAGAGAGAGGAGAGAGAGAGAGAGAGAGAGAGAGAGAGAGAGAGAGAGAGAGAGAGAGAGAGAGAGAGAGAGAGAGAGAGAGAGAGAGAGGTTAGCCCTTCTTGTAACATTTTTATTACCTGTTGTGAGAAGCATTACCATTGACCTGACCTGACTCAAACTTCTGACTTTTGACCTGGAGCTTACTTAGATATGTCATCCTGGTAGTCAAAAATGAGACCTGTGTCATTGAAGGGCATCAAGGGTTCTGCTAGTTTCTTGAGTGAGGGTTCAATGTCCTGTGATCCTTCTTGGCAGTCTGGCCTGGTCCTAGGAATGCCTGCACAAAAATCCCAGAATTGTCCTGGTTATATGTGTGTAATAACTCCAGAATTGTCCTGGTTTTATGTGTGTAATAACTCCAGAATTGTCCTGGTTTTATGTGTGTAATAACTCCAGAATTGTCCTGGTTTTATGTGTGTAATAACTCCAGAATTGTCCTGGTTTTATGTGTGTAATAACTCCAGAATTCTCCTGTTTTACGTGTGTAATAACTCCAGAATTGTCCTGGTTTTACATGTGTAATAACTCCAGAATTGTCCTGGTTTTATGTGTGTGTCCTATCCTGCCCTGGCATGGTACATTTTGTTGAGGAATGTAGGCAGTTTTCGGACTAGCTCACTGCGCGGAAATCGGTATGGACATTTTGTATAACATCAAAGCTTCACTTCACTTGACATCTCTGTTCACTTCTGGAGAAGTGCTACAGCTCTGTACAAGATTTGTTTTACAGGTATTGTGCCCCGAACAAGTTCAACCTGGGGGATCCCATCCCTGTCCATGCAGTAGAATGCATGCTAGGTATATTTGTTCATTTAGCTCACTGGGTATAGCTGTTCGACTTTTGTAGGAAAAGTGAAGGGAGTTCTACCGTGGGTGCAAGATGTTTTAGGTGGTTTCCCATGGTGACCCTGGTCTATATCTTGTGTAACATATTTTCAGGAGTATGGAACAGCCATCAGTGGTAGATCCTGCAGTAAAAGGGTTTCTGGCACCACTGGTTCTGTGGAAAACTCATAACCAAGGCCTAAGCTGTCATCAGTTTACAGCTTCGACAGTCTAACAACAAGGCCATTCTGCCCCTATACAAATCTGACAGTTCTCCTGTATGCTAACAAAGTTCTGTGTTAAGAGATGGGCGTACAAATCAATGTGATGTAACTGCATTAATTAAACCAAATCTATGGTATACTCCTATTCTCCTTCAAACCAAGGGTAATGTTACTGCATTAAAGGTAAAAAAAAAACAACTGGTAAAGGTGTCCCATAACCTGTGTGGTCGTAGGAGCGAGGAGTCAGAAAACTCAGCTTCTCTAGGTGCCAGCATATTGAGGGCGGCGCCCATCTCCTCTCCCTTGCTGCCTTACCTTCCCTGACCCTAAAGAGAGCAGGTACCCATTTACAGCTGGGTAACGGGGAACTGTAAGAAGCCAAGGCGCTTAAATGGTCACCCATCCAATAGGCAACATGCTTGACACTCAAGTAAACCACTCATACAAGCAGGATACATTGTAAAACATACCTTCAGCTCTTGTGTCCTGCATCTCCAGTTGTGATTTCCCTTGTCCTGTCTCCTCTGCACAAAACGCATAAAGATAAAGTGACAGGTTTCACAATCACACTCTCACACGACCAGACTTTTCTCTGCACTGAGCTACATGCCACATGTCGCAGAGGCTTCATCAAGATATTACAAGCTGACCAGCTCTTGCTCTATTCCAGCTAGGCCATCAGTGCCATCTGCAAAACCTAAGTTGATGCTGGGATATATGACAGCGTAGAGTACAACCCTGTCAAGTAGTCTAAGAGCACATGCACTTCCACAGCAGCAGCATTACGTCATCCTCATTACCATTGATCATCCAACAATATAAAAATGCCTCTGAGTCGGTAACCTCAGCTGCTCTGGTCTCAAGTTGACCTCAGATTAGGTTTCCACAAACACTTCTGTGCCTGTGGCGAGTTTGCGTCACAACATTTGGGTTGGGGGTTCACAAGGGACAGTCGGTGGTGGCCAACTTAGTCTGGCTCCACAACTGAGCTAATACTGTCATTAGTAGGGGGATTAGTAGGTGGTGTCCTGTGTATGTTAGCTCAGAACAGGCACCTCTGAACACCACCAAAGTGACCCAGCAGCAGTGCAGGGCCCCTCTGGCCAGTGG
>CM060339.1:618402-633402 GCA_030674155.1 Stramonita haemastoma | reverse complement strand
TTAGAAAAACCAAAATAGATGGTATTCTCCTAAGATCTAGGGCGAGGTGGGCTACTCAGGGAGAAAAGGTAACAAAATATTTCTGCTCCTTGGAGAAAAGAAATTTTGTAAGCAAACAAATGTTAAAATTAAAAACAGATCAAGAATCTGTCTTAACTGACTCGGGGGATATTTTAGAAGAAACCAAAACATACTATAAGAAACTGTACTCTAAAAGATCAATAGATGAATGTAATTTAGACAGTTTTATAAACAACTTGCCCAAACTCAGTAAAAAGAGTCAGAACAGCTTGAAGGACTAATTACCCTAAAAGAGGCATCTGAGGTTTTAAAACAGATGGACGATGATAAAAGCCCAGGAACGGAATGGTATAACAGTAAACTTTTTCAATTCTTTTGGAAGCAGCTAGGTCAGTTTGTAGTTAGATCTTTAAATGAAGGTTTCTATAAAGGAGAAATGTCCTTAACACAAAAAGAAGGCGTCATAATTTGTATACCTAAAGGAGATAAACCTAGAGAGTATATAAGAATTGGCGACCATTTCTCTGTTAAATGTTACTTACAAGATAGGATCAGCATGCATTGCAAATAGAATAAAGAATGTATTACCATTTTAACTTTAACGAAGATCAGTCAGGATTTATTAAAGGGAGATATATAGGAGATAGTTTGAGAACAATATATGATGTAATAGATCATTTGGAAGCAAAGAATCTGCCAGGGCTATTAATTCAATTGATTTCGAGAAGGCGTTTGATTCTGTCGCTGACTTATATGCATAAGGTGCTTCAGGAATTTGGTTTTGGAAAGGCAATACAGAGATGGGTCTCGTCCTTCTACAATAGAATACAATCATATGTTACAGTCAATAGAAAGGTATCATCGAGTTTTTGTATAGAAAGAGGATGTCGCCAAGGGACCCAATATCACCTCATCTTTTTGTTCTATGTGCCGAACTATTAGCTTGTAAAATTAGAGAAGATAAAGAAATTAAAGGGATAAAAGTAGCAGACACTGAATTTAAGGTATGTCAATATGCAGATGATACTTCATTCACTCTAGAGGGTGACAGTAGATCGTATACAAGGTTATTCCAAACACTTGAAGTAATTGAATATCTATCAGGCTTAAAAGTAAATTATGAAAAAACAATGAATGTTTGGCTTGGGAAAAAAAGAAACTCACCCGTTGTTTACTTGCAGTCAAAGAAAATGGAATGGAATCCAAACCGATTCAAACTCTTAGGTCTCTGGTTTACAAATAATCATGCTGACATGACATAAATCAATACAAATGAGAAACTTTCAGAAATAAAAATACTATTTAATATATGGTGTCAAAGAATGGTTACGCCGTTAGGAAGAGTGGCAGTGCTTAAATCACTGATATTATCAAAACTGGTGTATCTGTGGATTCTGCTGCCAAACCCCCAGACATAAGAATAAACCAGTTACAACAAATGTGCTATCGGTTTGTATGGGATAATAAAACAGACAAAATCCTAAGAAAATACTCGGTGCAAAACACTCTAAACGGTGGCCTGGGGATTCCACACATAAAAACATATCTTCAGTCCCTAAAAATATCATGATAAGAAAACTGTACTTCCAGAAAGGCAAATGGGGGAAAAAAATACGTTACTTTTGTCCTGATATTGACTCACTAGGTAGTTATGGTCCAAAACACTTTGTAGGAAAGAGAGTAAACACCTTTTGGAAAGATGTGTTTTGCTCATACGAACTTTTTTGTAAACAAATCGACCTAAAAGAAAGTCAAGAACTAGCAGCTGAATCAATATTTTACAACGAAAAATTTAAAGTTGGCGATAGATCATTCTACTACAAGAAATGGATGCAAGGTAACGTGTTCTTAGTAAAACATTTATTAAACGAAAATGGTGACTTTTTAAGTCAAGAAGAGTTGTCTCAAAAATTAGGATTTACGATAAACTTTTTAGAATATATGAGTTGTATAAGATCGATCAAAAAATACGCAACGAAAAGTAATATAACAATAGATACTAACATTAGCAAAGAAAGAACAAAAGCATTAAATAAAATAGCATCGGTAAATAAGGGATCAAAGTCTTACTACAATGTTATGATAGAAAAAAAAAAGTTTCTGACATCAAAGCGTTCGTAAAATGGAACAATTTTTTAAACAATAAAATTGTATGGGGAGATGTTTTGAAAAAAATTACCAGAATTAAAGAAATAAAGCTAAAATGGTTCCAGATCAAAATATGTCATAGAATCCTGGTGACAAACGGCATTTTAAAAAAATGCAGGTTATTAACAGTGACATGTGTAATTTTTGCAATACTGAAAAAGATACAATATACCACTATCTTTGGGACTGTCAAAATTCTCAGATTTCTGGAGAGAGTTTACACATTTATTGGAATGTAAATGCCAACATTGTACACAATTAACACTTAACCAGGAACTAGTTCTATTTGGAGAAGATCAGAAAAAAAACTGATGAGATTCTAGATTTGATATTGATACTAGAAAAATATTTTCTCTATAAATGTCGACTTAACAAAATAAAACCTGCCATCACTAGTTTCATGCAGGAACTGAAATACAGATACAAGTTAGAAAAATATATGCATTGTCTACAAATGAGACCAACTGCATTCGAAGTAAATGGTTTCCATACACAAACCTTGTTGAAAATGGAAACACTGCTATTCATTGAACACAAAAAAGGATAATCTAGAAGTGTGACTCGGGGAGGAAAGGGGATGTTACATACAACATACATTTGCTTTCCCACATAAAATATTAAAGTAGCTGTACATATTCACTCTATACTTTGTTTAATACATCCTTTTTGTGGCCTTGCTTCATTTGTAACAAAACTTTTTAAAATACTTTTTTCTGTTAAACTTGATTTTTGTCGTTATTGCTATTCTGTTACCTCTGTTCTATTATTAATGAAGATACTCAAGATAAATGTAACTCTACACCGTTTTTTCCCCCAAAAAATCCCTTGCAAGATAATTGAAATATTGATATGTGTAACACAATCATAATGTCAGAAGGCTACACACTGTATTGGCATTGAACATTTTGTTGTTTGTTTTCGCTTTAACATCTTCCACTTTAAGTGATATTGGACGATAAATGAACGTTTTGTATTGATGAAGATGTATGTGCTTTGTGAGTGAATATAACCTGCAATGCAAGGTATAAAAAAAAAAGTTTTCCAAAAATGAACTAAACTCGTATGGTTTGGACACAGCATAAGTATAGCCTGGTTACGTTTACACTTTGTCGTCTAGATACAGACTATACTGAAAGTGACTACACTGAGGGGTGGATTGATCTCACCTGGATAACAGATGTCACATTCATAGAAGGGTTCAGCAGGAAGAGAAGGGACGACCTCACAGTAATAGGAACCATTGTGGTGCAGGCTGTCTTCAGGCAGTCTGGCTAGCACTCGGTCAGTCTTGATGGCAATCAGCTCAGCCCCGTAGTACTTCAGGCAGTCAAAGTTCTGGATATCTCTCATCCAGTCACAGCCCAGCACATCCACTGTGGAGAGAAAAGTTTACAGGTTTCAACTACATGCACTACGGGCCAGAGCTAAAATCACTACTTACACCTGGAGAGTGGATCCCTGACAGCACCCCTAGCACACAAATCCAGCCTAACGCAGCCAAGAGACCAGAGCCATCGCAAAAATGACCCCACCCCTTCCTTTTCCTCACCCTCCCGGTTTTCTAAGTGTGGTCAGTTCCTGCTATAATTAGCACAACCCAGCCCTGGGTGGGGTGGGGTGGGTGGAAGAGACAGCAGCAGAAAATAGCTCAAAGTGGGGAACGGGAAAGCTGTGTACCGGCTGGAGTGGAAGACCTGACACATGAAGAAATACTGATAAAACTTGCATGGACACTGTGATGATATGACAGAAAAAAATGACGAAACGTCTACCTCTGAAGGCTACAGACTCTACTTCAGTGACACTGAAGACAAACATAAACATGAAGTTGGATTCCTTGTCCACAAAGACACTGCAAATACCATCATGGAGTGTGGACCAGTCTCCAGTCGACTTGCTACCATCTGTCTGAAGACGGCGCCTGTTAACATCACCATCATCCAAGTCTATGCTCCAGGAGCAGACTACGATGACAAGGACGTTGAAAGCTTCAACTGCAAGAATTCAAAGACCAGATGCCTGAAAAGATATTGTAGTACATGGCAACTGGAACGCAAACAGAAAAGCACAAAATTTACAAGAAGTGGAAGGGGATAATTATGTGACCAATACTGCTGCCTTGAGGCCAGAGACAGAGGCTTAAGGCTCCTGGACATTACAGCAACCTGAAGGTGGTAGGGCAAGCCCATTTTGGTCAACACAAACAATCTCCGTGCTTAACATGGCACAGTCCAGGAGGAGATCACTACAACCAGATCGTCTACAGCATGATCAATCGTTGTTTTCAATCAAGTCTTGATGTTGCAAAGTCCAGGAGGATATGGCATCAAAAGCGACCATATACCATGAACTTGTGATGATCATTTTCAGATTCTGCCTCCAGAGGATTATGAGGCAGGGCAATGTACACATCACATTATGTCTTGAGAAATTGAATGACCCGAACATAGCATAGAACTTCAAAGCAACGACAGGACAATTCTTCACACTTCTTGTTCATAACCAGGACACAAAGAAGAAACCATGATCAACAGCTTCAACACTATGGTAGCTGAAACAGCCAACAACATCCTTGGCAAACACAGACCAGCAATGAAGCCCTGGGTCTTGGAAAACATACTGAAGCTATGGGACAAACGAAGAGAACTGAGGCAAAAGAAAAATCAGGCTGAATGTGCTAAACTGTACAGAAAAGCCAATCATTGAGATAAAAAGGCAAGAGGAAATCAAAGGAGAGACGGAATAATGCAAAGGTACTGAAGAAAACCTGCAGAGAATTAACAAGAAGCCTACCAGCTTGTTAAAAAAAACAGGCAAAATCAAATGGAGGAAGAGCCCCTACTTTCCAAGACAAAGCAAGGAACTGTCTCACAGAAGATCAAGATATTCTAAAGAGGTGGACACAGTACTGCTCTGAGCTGTACACTCACACAGCAACAGGAGACCCCAAGGTGCTAGATGTCCCTCCACCATCCAACAACAGCAGCTACCCCATCCTACGGGAAGAAATCGAAACTGTAATAACATCACTGAGAAAAGGCAAGTCAGCAGGAGTGGACAACATTCCATCAGAACTGGTCCAGACAGGAGGAGAGACCATGATAGAAGTGTTACTTACTATCTGCAATAAGATCTGGGAGAAAGGGGAGGGGCCAATACCTTGGACAAAGTCCCTAATTATCACTCTCCAGAAGAAAGACAACTTAAAACATTGAGAAAACTACCATATCTTGTGGTCGATCAGTGGTCTAGAGGTAACGCACCTGCCTAGAAAGCAAAAAGTCTGGGTGGCAAGTGTGTGGTGGTTCAATCCAAATTTGGGCCCGAAACTTTTCCCCCATCCATTAGACCATGAGTGGTGATCTGGGTGCTAATTTTTCGGATAAGAAGATAAACCGAGGTCCTGTGTGTTTCACATAATTATCTAATGAACATAAAGAGCCAACGGCAACAAGTGTTGTACCTTGCAAAATTATGTATAAAACAATCATTTAGATAAGAAAACAAATTATAGTTGCAGGCAAGAAAGGAAAAATAATGAGTGTAGCTTTCGTTTTCCGGACAAACATATCTATATTGGAAATAAAGTTTTTATCAAAGGTTTCTGTCATGCAAGCAATCATATGACCCCTGTACTGTTTGTGTGTCTAGGTAAGGCATTCGACACCAACAGTCCCTATATAACTGAGCAAGTGTGTCTGGATTGAGTTCCACAGCATTTTGCTAATATAAATGAAGAAACAATCAATGTATCTTCACCAACCCCCACCCCAAGCCAGTGACAAACTCTTTTCTTGAGAGGATTGGGGGGGGGGGGGGGGGTAGCTATACTTCAGTCCAGAGTAATATAAAAGTAAAGGTAAAGGTGTCCCATGACCTTTGAGGTCGGAGAGGAGCGAGGCATCAGAGACCTCAGCTTCTCTAGAGGCCAGTATGCTGAGGGCGGCGCCCATCTCCTCTCCCTCGTTGCTTTACCCTCCCAGTGTGTACAGTTAGTCATTATTACCTCTAGTGGACGGCATATTGATATATCTGATGACGACACTTTGCTTTGTCTGGTGGACGTCAACAGCAACAGGACAATCCAGAACCACCTCCCCTCTGCTCACTGCCTCTGCCTTCTGACCCTCACACAGCTTTCCCACAGCAGCAGCGGAACACATCCTCGCAGAAAGGACCAGAAGAGACAAGGCCAGTGCAGCTGTTTGACCTGTGGACACAAAACAGGGCCACGTGAGCAGGTGTTCGTATCGATCTGTCTTTGTCACATCGCTGTAGAGTTGAGGCTTCCATCAGAAACAGCTGAGTTTAGGAGCAGAGGAGGAGGATGATGATGATGATGATGATGATGATGATGATGATGATGATGAGGAGGAGGAGGAGGAGGAGGAGGAGGAGGAGGATGCTGATGATGATATGATGCTGATGCTGATGCTGATGCTGATGATGGTGATGATTATGCAGGCAGGGAGCTTTGATGATGACAACCTCCACACAGCTATCAGAGCCAGCTACAGAATTAATGAATTAATTAAACAAGCAATTGCACGACAGAAACTGATCATTGAAATCATTGAAAACGTACTTTAGAAATAAGAGACTGCCTATATATTCTTCAGTGCCGTACTCCATTCAAACAAGAAGTGGTTTTATTTATCGCCCCCTTCCCTTCCAGACCCCCTCCCTTCCCACCTCAGAATTCTCACATCATCCGCCCCCACACACCCCCACCCACCCGTCACCTCTCCTCTTTGACCGACATAGATAGACCCACACGCACCCCCCCCCCCCCCCCCTACACACACACACTCAGAGAGGCTTTATTTTCCACATCAGATTTAAACAGGTAAGCAGTCAGTAAAGAAGAAACAGACAGACAGACAGATAGAGAGACAGACAGACAGACAGACAGACGGACAGATAGACAGATAGACGGGCGGACGGACAGACAGACAGACAGACGGACGGACAGACAGACAGACGGACGGGGAGAGGCACTCACCAAAGAAGGAACTGGCACGAGGGGGGTGATCAGACCGGGGAACTGGATAGGAAGAACGGTTGTAACCGTCATCAAAGGCAGACATACATCTCTGTGCTTTCTCTGTCTGGTCTGTTCCCCGGTGTCCACTGGACAGGGAGTGATGTGGTTCATCAGGGTCAGTCACCTGCCCTCTGTCTGACCTCTGTGACCTTTCAGGCTTGGTCAGCAAGGGAGCACAGGTGTGGTGTGACTCAGAATCCTCATCAGGGTCAGTCACCTGCCCTCTGTCTGACCTCTGTGACCTTTCAGGTGTGGTCAGCAAGGGAGCACAGGTGTGGTGTGACTCAGAATCCTCATCAGGGTCAGTCACCTGCCCTCTGTCTGACCTCTGTGACCTTTCAGGTGTGGTCAGCAAGGGAGCACAGGTGTGGTGTGACTCAGAATCCTCATCAGGGTCAGTCACCACCTGCCCTCTGTCTGACCACCTGTGCTGTGTCCATCCCGATCTGCTGGACCTAAGTGACATTAGGAATGAAGTGTGACCCCAGTCAGTAATATCGACCTCTTTCTGTTGTTCCTCTGACCTTAGGGTCTTGGTCAGGGCAGAGGATGCTGCTGCAGAAACCTGACCAACATGACGGACAAAAAGGTTCATAAAAAAATATCTAACAATGTCTGGCCATCTCCATGTCTCAGTCTGCTGTCTGGAGAGAGGGCTGTCTTCTTCTTCTTCTTCTTCTTCTTCTTCTTCTTCTTCTTCCTCTTCCTCTTCTTCCTCTTCTCTTCTTCTTCTTCTTCTTCTTCTTCTTCTTCTTCTTCTTCTTCTTCTTCTCCAAGGAATGCTCCCACTTCCTCTGACATCTTGGCTTCTTCTCTCACTCGTCCAGTCTCCTCCATTGGGCTTCAGGTTCAGTCTCTGCTTCTCCACCCCGTCTTCCTTTCTCCTTCTTCATTAACTTTCTGTCAGCAAGGGAAATGTCTTCATTCTGTCTTCTGCCTCCCTCCATTATACCATGCCCATGTTGAATGAATGGAATGTCTCTCCATCTTCTTTTCTTCTTCTCTATTTCCTAATATTCCTCCTTCACTATTGTTCCACAATTTAGACTGAGCAGGTCCGGGATACTTCTGTACACCTCCACGTTTCTCCAGGAGATGTGTTTGTCCTTCCTGTCTCAAGTCTCGCTCAACTTCAGGTGTAGTCACTTTCTGATCTTTGCTGCAAACAAAGAGAGAGACCTGGATGAACAGATATCAGACAGACAGGCAGACGCACACAAACATACAAAGACATAGATAGATAGATGGATAGATAGATAGATAGACAGATAGACAGATAGACAGATAGATAGATAGATAGATAGATAGATAGATAGATAGATAGATAGATCGATCGATCGATCGACAGATCGATAGATCGATAGATAGATAAATAGATAGAAAGATACATACATACATACATACACACACACACATACATACATACATACATACATACATACATACATACATACATACATACATACATACATACATACATACATACATACATACATAGATTCATAGATGATACATATATAGACAAATAGGTGGGTAGACAGACTGACAGACAGGTAAGTATATAGAAAAACGGACATACACAGAGACAGACAGACAAATAGATAGGTAAATAGATCTATAGACAAACAGACAGACAGACAGACAGACACATAGATACATGTGCCTGTGAGTGTGCACGTGAGTGTACACGTGAGTAAATGCTGCTGCTGTGCATACACAACCATATTATATTCAACTATATAGTGTTTGTGTGTGTGTGTGTGTGTGTGTGGTGTGTGTGTGTGTGTGTGTGTGTGTGTGTGTGTGTGTGTGCATGTGTGTGTGTGTGCATGTGTGTGCATGTGTGCATGTCTGTGTTATTTTATTTATTCTTCTGTATGGAGGATAACAGAACAAGCAATCATGTGCTTTTTTTCATCCGGTCCCAGTGTGTATGCAGTTTTGTAAATATTGTCATCTGTTCCCACTGGCACACGATGGCCTACTCTTACGAAAAGCGGAACAGGATTTAACGTGTGCGCAAGATGTTCTGCATGCGTTCGCACACGGGGCCTCGGTTTAAAGTCTCATCCGAAGGACTTTTGGGGAGAGTGAAGTCAAAACTGATGTCAACTCCAGGAGAAAAAATTCCTCGACTGGACTCGAACCCGGGTGGTCAAATTGCCAGCGCAATATTCTGACCACTAGGCTATCTGTCCCCCTGTGTGGGCATGAGTGTGTATGTGCGCATGTGTGCCTGCGTGTGTGCACATGCACGCATGTGTGTGTATGTGTACATGTGCGCACGCGTATGTGGGTGTATGTGTACGCGCGAGAGTATGCAGGTGTGCAAAAAGACCAAACAGAGGATTGTTTTGTCATGAAGAGAAGCAACTCTTGTATTCCAGTGTGTGTTTTAAAGCTGAGTTATGTCCCCTCTTCTGATGACATCAATGTTGGAGATCACTAATTATGGCGTATACAAGGAAGACAAAAAATTGGGTTTGAGGGGAGATAATCCATTATTGACTCTTTGTTGGATCCTTTCATACACTGATTTTTTAACTGACTAATTAATCCATTCACTCATATTCATTCATAGGGGGACGGATAGCCTAGTGGTCAGAACATCGCGCTGGCAATTTGACGACCCGGATTTGAGTTTGGTGGAGATTTTTCTCCTGGAGTTAACATCAGTGCTGACTCCTCTCTCCCCAAAAGTCCTTCGGATGAGACTTTAAACCGACGTCCCGTGTGCGAACGCACGCAGAACACCTTGTGCACACGTTAAACCCTGTTCCGCTTTATGTAAGAGTAGGCCATCGTGTGCCGGTTGGAACAGATGACACTTACAAAATCGCATACACACGGGGACTAGACGAAAAAAGCACAAGAATGCTTGTTCCAATATCCTCGATATAAAAGAATAAATCAATCAAATCAAATTCACTAACTGACTGACTGGTTAGCAGATTGATTAAACTGGAGTTAACATGAGTGCATACTCCACTCTTCCCCCCAAATTCCTTCGGATAAGACTATAAACCAAGGACAGGAGTGCCAACGCAGGCAAAACATCTTGCCCACACATTAAAATCCATTCCGTTGGAAGAGTTTATTTATTTGTTTATTTATCTATTTATTTAATCTTTTATATCGAGGATAACAGAATAAGCAATCATGTGCTTTTTTTCATCCGGTCCCCGTGTGTATGCAGTTTTTGTAAATATTGTCATCTGTTCCCACCGGCACACAATGGCCTACTCTTACGAAAAGCGGAACAGGATTTAACGTGTGCGCAAGATGTTCTGCGTGCGTTCGCACACGGGGACTCGGTTTAAAGTCTCATAAGAAGGACTTTTGGGGAGAGTAGAGTCAGCAGTAGAGTAGGCCATTGTGCACCGGTGGGAACTGATGAAAAGATTACAAAACTGCATACATACAGGGACTGGAGGTAAAAAAGCTTACAAAGCTTTTTCCATTATACTTGAAATAAAAGGATCAATAAATACATAGATAGATGAATAGATAAATAGATAATAAATAAATAAATAAATAAATAAATAAATAAATAAATAAATAAATAAATAAATAAATAAATTTGGTGACATTGGAAAGTTAAACAAAATCACCGTCAATTCGAGCTGCCCTCCCTGAGGAGAACACGTTGCCACAAGAGCAGCACCACTTATTTTTTCTCTTTTCCTGTCTGCAACTGTATTTGTTTCCCTATCAGAGAGACATTATAGACAACAGAATTTGGCTTCGGACAACTCCCTTGATGTCGTGTTTTGTTTTTTTATTTGTACTAAATAGTTATGTGCAACACACGGGACCTAGGTTTATCCTCTCATCCAAAAGACTAGCATCCAGACCACCACTCATGGTCTAATTGAAAGGGATAATGTTTAAGGCCCAAACGATGTTCTAACTACCGCACACTTCGACCCAGACTTCATTTTCTAGGCAGGCATGTTATCTCTTTCAAATTCAAAACACTTTACTATCTTGTCTGCATAGACAGTGAATTCAAGTGGGTACATTCCATACATTAAACCAGCAAACACATAAACATTTCATATCATGGAAATAAAACCCACAACACAATAGCCGAACAGAACGTTCTGGCCAGCCAGAACGTTCCCATTGCAATATAAAGAGCACCCACAAATCAGCAATACCTCAGCCTTTCATAAACTCACCCAAGTAAAAAACAAACAAAACAGAAAAACAAAAAACAAAAAGAAATCCAACTTCTAAACAATTGAATACAACAACAACAACAACAACAACAACCAAATAGATAACAACCATAGCCAACAACAACAACAACAACCAAATAGATAACAACCATAGCCAACAACAACAACAACAACAACAACCAAATAGATAACAACCATAGCCAACAACTACAACAACAACCAAATAGATAACAACCATAGCCAAAAAACAACAACAACAACAACAACCAAATAATAACAACCATAGCCAACAACAACAACCAAATAGATAACAACCATAGCCACAACAACAACAACAACCAATAGATAACAACCATAGCCAACAACAACAACAACAACCAAATAGATAACAACCATAGCCAACAACAACAACAACAACCAAATAGATAACAACCATAGCCAACAACAACAACAAAACCAAATAGATAACAACCATAGCCAACAACAACAACAACAACCAAATAGATAACAACCATAGCCAACAACAACAACAACAATAATAACAACCATACCAACAACAACAACAACTAAAAAACAACCAATAGAAACAACATAGCCAACAACAACAACAACAACCAAATAGATAACAACCATAGCCAACAACAACAACAACAACCAAACAGATAACAACCATAGCCAACAACAACAACAACAACAACCAAATAGATAACAACCATAGCCAACAACAACAACAAAAGCAAGGGAAAAAGCAACCCCCCCAATAGAGAGAGAGAGAGAGAGAGAGAGAGAGAGAGAGAGAGAGAGAGAGAGAGAGAGAGAGAGAGAGAGAGAGAGAGAGAGAGAGAGAGAGAGAGACAGAGAGAGAGAGAGACAGAGACAGAGACAGAGAGACAGAGAGACAGAGAGAGACAGAGACAGACAGACAGACAGACAGACAGTCAGAGACAGACAGACAGACAGAGACAGACAGACAGACAGACAGACAGAGCAATGGACTGATGTAGATCACAATACAATCCTGGGCACTGAGACATGTGTGCAAGTGAACAGGGTACAACAGTCAGCAAAGCAGATCATCTGTCAGCTTGTGTCTGTCTGTCTGTCTAGATATGGGGAGACAGACACAGACACACACACTCACAACATAACACTGTCACCTACCTGCTCCAGGTAAATCCTTGTTCTTCACAACCAAGTGACCTAAACCCACTGACAGTGTCCCCTCAACTAGAAGCTTATATCATGCAGTCTGGTGACCCACAGGGGTTTCCCCTAGCTATTATATGATAGATGTTTGCTTGTCACTGACAAAAAGGGCCCTGACTATCTCCACTGTCTGGGCCTATCTTTTGCTTGCAGTGCAGTCACGCGTCCTGTTGCTGTTAGGCTGCACTGCTCTCTCGTCCAATCAGCTTTTAAAAGGCCTAAGCCGGTTTTTCAAAAATAGACTCCTCTCTCCTCTCCTCCTCTCTCTCCTCTCTTCTCTCTCTCTCTCTCTCTCTCTCTCTCTCTCCTCTCTCTCTCTCTCTCTCTCTCTCTCTCTCTCTCTGATATTGTGACCTGATATAATGGTATGACTTTTCCCTCACACTTGGTTTTTCCTAGGAAGTAAAAAAACAAAAACAAAAAAACTTCAGTGAACACCAACCCATATATGACTGTGTAAGTGTGAGTGTGAGTGTGAGTGTAAATGTTTATATGTGTGTGTGTATGTGTGTGTGTGTGTGTGTGTGTGTGTGTGTGTGTGTGTGTGTGTGTGTGTGTTCAATATGTATGAGCATGTGCTGAGTGAGTGAGTGAGTGAGTTACTATGCTGCAAGCCCGTGCCTGAGCATGTGTGTGTGTGTGTGTGTGTGTGTGTGTGTGTGTGTGTGTGTGTGTGTGTGCTGTGTGTGTGTGTGTGTGTGTGTGTGTGTGTGTGTGTGTGTGTGTGTGTGTGTGTGTGTGTGCGCGTGTGTATGTGTAGCCTATGTGAAAGAGTGAGTCTTACAGTACATTATCATCATGATTATTATTATCACTATTGTTGTTATTGTTGTTGGTCTTATCATTGTATTTCTTAAGTTCCTTTTGAGTCTATTTTCTGGTTAAAAATTGTAACAATGTTGTAACTATATAGTTTTGGGGAGGGGTTTTCTTAGTTAACTTGCTTGTTTGCTTGTTGCTTCATTTCTGTTAGTCTCTTTTTTGTTGAAGTGCATTTTAGTTGTGTTTTTGTTTTTGCTGTTTGTTTTTCTTTTCTTGTGGGCATCCAGGTTTTTTCTTCTTTAAAAAAAAAAAATATATATATATATATACATACATATATATATATTATATATATATATATATATATATATATATATATATATATATATATATATATATATATATATATGTATATATATATCACTCTCACTCACTCAGTCCCATGTCCCAAAGGACGTAGGGGGGACATGAGAGAAGACGCAACGGAGATCTTTTTCCATGCTTCACGATCCTGTGTGGCTAGTAGGAGGCGTTGCAGGGGTTGGGCAGTCCAGTCTTTGATGTTGTCAACCCATGATTTCTTTTGGCCGCCTCTTCTTCTCTTGCCCTCGACTGTTCCTTGCAAGATGGTTTTTGCTAGGGTGTTGTGTCTTGTGGTGTGACCAAACCACATCAGCTTTCTCCTCTTTATGGTGGAGAGCAAAGGCTCTTGGGGGCCCACACGCTTTTTGATTTCTTCTTTCACATAGTTATTGGTCTTGTGTTCTTTGTATGATATTTTGAGGAGTCTTCTGTGGCACTTGTTCTCGAATGCTTGGATTCTTCTCTCTAACTCTGCTGTCAGAGTCCATGATTCACAGCCATATAGGAGGATAGATATCACGAGGGATTTGTAGAGGTGGTATTTGGTGCAGAAGCTGATGTTGTTGCTTCTGATGATCCTCTGGATTCTGACTAGAGCAGATGTTGCTGTTGCAATGCGAGCTTTCACCTCATTGTTTGATGTGCCATCTTTTGTTAGGATGGAGCCTAAGTATTTGAATTGGCTCACCTCTTCTAGTATTTCTCCATTCATCTTTATTTCCGTGCTGTCATTACTGGCGCTGTTGACCATAATCTTCGATTTCTCTGTACTGACCTCCATGCCGTATGCGCTCGCTCGATCTGTTAGACTGTCTGTGAGGATTTGCAGTTCTTGTTTGCTGCTGCCCATGAGGTCAATGTCATCTGCAAATCTGAGGTTGCAAAGGGGTCTTCCACCAATGGAGATGGAAGTGTGGTGGTTTTGCAGTGTCTCTGTCATGATGTTTTCGAGGAAGAGGTTGAAGAGTACAGGTGAGAGAAGGCAGCCCTGGCGGACTCCAACCGTGGTCTTGAAGAACTCGCCCACGTGATTGTTCATGAAAACTGCACTTCTTGCATTCTCATACAGAGCCTTGATGACTTCAATTAGGCAGTTGTCAATGTTGAGGTGCCTGAGTACTTGCCAGAGGCCGTCATGCCATACCCTGTCAAAGGCCTTTTTGAAGTCTATAAAATTGTGGTACAAGTCTTTTTGGTGTTGGAGATGCTTCTCTATCAGAATTCTCAGGTTGAAAATTTGTTCCATTGTGCTGCGTTTTGGTCTAAAGCCCGCTT
>CM060339.1:575902-610902 GCA_030674155.1 Stramonita haemastoma | reverse complement strand
AGTTTTCGGAGCTCTGGAAGAATGTCATACCTTAGGAATATCTCTATCCAAGATCCATGTTCATATTTTGTAATTTGTTCTCTTCTGACAAACATACTTTATTTAAACTGAGCAAATTCCTCATTATGAATAAGGTTGCATGACATCGATGAAAAGGTTGACTATATTTCTATTTCAGAAAAAATATTGTCTTGTTAACATATTTTGTTAATGCAAATTATATGCAAGTTCAGTTGATTTTGTTTACTGAAATCCTTCATGCCCCATGAAGGGTCAAAATATTGGAATCAAGTCAAGTCAAGTCAAGTCAAGTCAAGTCAAAATGATCTTTATTGAGGGTAAAAGATTAAGTTTACACAACTTTTTTTCATCCTGCCCTCGCAAAAAAAATCAAGAAAATTGACTTCTAAAACAATCAAATACAAATATCAACCTTGGTTGAAAACGTAAATAAAATTAGGATTTTCATCCAAACAGAATCTCACAACAACTCAAAACAGTAACATACTCAAGTCATACATACAAAATAATAGAAATACAAAGTAACATGGGTATGAATAACAACAAAGCAGCCAAATGTGCCAAGCATAAGGGGTGTGCTTATAATTTGTCCATCAGATGTTTCTTCAAAAGTTTCTTAAACATTTGTTTTGAAGGAACTGATTTTAGAAAGGATGGCAGTTTATTCCACAATGTTCTTCCTGAGTAAGCAAGGCTGGATTTATAGAGATTGTTATGGGGCCTGGGCAAAAACAGTCTATGGGTAGGCCTGTTTTTATTAACAGCAAATTTTTCCAAGATTTTCTTTGGGGCTTTCCCGTTTAATATATTGTACATACATAGATACTTGTTGAACTGCAGTCTTTCTTTGAGTGGAAGAATATCTAGTTCTTTGTAGTTGGTGGTGGTCAGTGTATTAGGATTCAAACGGATTAGTTTCACAGCTCTTTTGTGCAGGCGGTTTATATGCTTTAAGTTTGTTTCGCTTGCACTATCCCATATGGTAGAGACATAATTTATAAGAGATAGAATATGGGCGTGAAAGAATAGTTTTCGTGACTGTAGATTTAGAAAATTCTTGATTTTTCTAAGTTGATATAATCTTACTGAGATTCGTTTTCCTAACGTGGCTATGTGATCTGACCAAGACAAGTCGTTGTCAATCACTGCACCTAGTACTTTGTGTGAGACAACTTCTTCAATTTGTTGTCCATGGACATATATTGGCCCGAATGGAGAACGCAATTTCTGTCTTTTTTGCCGAGTGGTTATAAACATACATTTTGTTTTATTTGAATTAAGAGACATATGATTGAGTTCTGTCCATTCGATAAGTTTATTGATATCTGCCTGCATATAATTCACAAGCTGGTTTGGATCATCGTTGTTACATTGAATTGATGTATCATCAGCAAACATTTGACATGAACAATGGATATACAGAGGTAGGTCGTTAATATAAATAGAGAAAAGAAGTGGTCCTAGTATTGATCCCTGTGGTATTCCATATTTTATGGGTAGTAAGGTTGACCTCCTAGGCCCGATTTCAACAAGTTGATGGCGATTAGTGAGAAATGAGTCTAAAAATGACAATGCTTGGTTGGAGATTTTATAGCATTTTAATTTTTTGATGAGGAGAGAGTGGCTAATAACGTCAAAGGCTTTCGCAAAGTCTAGAAAAAGAACTCCTGTAAATTCATTATTGTTGATATTCAAAAGACAATGCTCAATAATTTGTATTAAGGCTGTATGGCAGGAGTGGTTTTCACGAAAGCCTGGCTGGTTTTCATTAATTAGATCATATATTTTAAAATGAGAATGTAAGTGAAAATGTATATTTTTTTTAATGGTTTAGATAGGACTGACAGTATGGATATTGGTCTATAATTCGACGGATTGGTAGGGTCTCCTGATTTGTGTAAGGGTATTACTTTTGCTCGTTTAAATTTCAATGGGAAATAATGTTTGTCAATACACAAGTTAAATATGTACGTTAGGGTATCGCTTATAGCATATGCACTGATTTTTAATATTTTACTATCGATTTTGTCAAGGTCTTTTGATCCTGACTGTTTCAATTTGAGTAAGCTATTTAGCACTTCTGTTACTGTTATTGGTCTTCGCTATTTGCCCATAGCTGGGAGGCTGGTTCGTGGGCACCAGGGCGTATCCACACGACGGTGGGCCATGCGTGCCGCACGTAAGGGGGCCAGCTTTCCTCCCGGACCCAGTTATACCGCCAGGTACTCGGTCGCGCCATGACGTAGCAAGCTCAGTGAGAACAGGGGGCACCACGGGAAGGTGTTGCTACGGGCACAGTAATGTAGGAGAGGCCATTGCAAGTGACCACCTGCCCGTTTCCAGGCAGGGGCCCCCTCGGCGATCACTACACCTGGAAAGGAGAGGCTATGTTTTGCGCATTCACTTTCCTTAGGGAGAGCGGGACGTTGTAGCACCAGACCTCAACCCTGCCACAGGGGGTACAGTATCAAATACCATACCCCCACCCCATGGGCAAATAGCGAAGACTAAAATACCCTGCTGGCAGGCCTAAAGAACTGAGGGCTGGTGTATCCCTAATATATGGCTGGCTGAGCCTTCAACCACCAGTTGTAAATCTGCCTACGACTCGAGGACCTCGCTGTCACCGTCCCAGCTTGCTGGGCCATGGCAGATGAACCGCGAGTTTAAAGGGTGGGAACGGTACTGCGCGCACTGTCTCTCACCTTAAAGATCCTATGCGCAGGCCCAAGGACAAGTCCACGTCCCCCCCTTATCCTCCCTTTTTCCTACTATCCCCAAGCCCTGTAGCGATGGGAAAGGGGCGAATGCGGTAGGTGAAAGATGTCACTGGAAGCCGCAGTTCCAATCCTGCATGCAGGCGATTCAGGAGTATGGGTCGTCTGATTGTTGACCTGAGGATGACAACATCACCCGGCAGCACCCTGAATGACCAAGCAGCCCTCTTTAGGGATAGCACTGCTTGCTCCACACGGAGAGGGGCCTAGAAAAGGTGGCCTAACGAAAGCTCATCCTTGTACCACCCAGTTGGCTAGCCGCGGTCAATGGGCATCTTTCCAAGCGGTCGAGCAACAACAAAGTCAAAATCAAGTGGCTCCACACCTGCCTCTAAAGGTGTGACAGGTCTCAAACTGGCATGCTGGAACATCAGAACCATGCTAGATACAGCAGATAGCAACCGTCCTGAACGACGCTCTGCTTTAGTTGCACACGAACTCTCGCGACTAAATATCGACATCGCGGCTCTTAGTGAAGTCCGCTTCCCAGATGTAGGTAGTCTCAAAGAACACGGCGCCGGTCACACCTTATACTGGTCAGGCAAGCCCCAATCCGAACGACGCCTTTCAGGTGTAGGCTTCATGATCAAGAACACCATTGCCTCAAAGCTGGAGAACTTACCAACAGGTCATTCAGACCGTATCATCTCCATGCGTCTGCCACTGGAGAACAAGCAGCACATCACTCTCTTCAGTGTGTATTCCCCGACTCTTCAAGCAGACCCTGCAGACAAGAACAAATTTTACTGTGACCTGCGCAGCCTGGTAAGAAACACCCCTGCAGACGACAAGGTCATTATCCTTGGGGATTTCAATGCTAGAGTTGGCCGAGATTCAGAAGCCTGGAAGGGAGTCCTGGGGAAACATGGAGTTGGGAATTGCAATGACAACGGGCGTCTCCTGCTAGAGTTCTGCACTGAACTGCAGTTAATCATCACTAACACAATCTTCCAGCAGAAGGACAGTCTAAAAACAACCTGGATGCATCCTCGGTCCATACATTGGCACCTCATAGACTATGTCTTAGTGCGCCAGAAAGACCAAAGTGATGTCTTGCACACCAGAGTGATGCCCAGTGCAGAATGCCACACAGACCACCGCCTCGTGCGATGCAACCTCAGTCTTCACATCAAGCCAAAGTCAAAACGAGGAGGTCCCCCCAGAAAGAAACTCCAGGTTGGCAGCCTCAAGTCCGCTGAAGTGAAAGCTGAGCTACAGTCCAACCTCCAGTCAAAGCTGGAAGTCGAGGACTGCCCCTCTGACCCCTGTCCAGAAACGCTCTGGACCCGCCTAAAAACTGCCATCCTGCAGACCTCTGCAGAGGTCTTGGGCTTTTCCACCAAGAAGAACAAGGACTGGTTCGACGAAAATGACCAAGAAATACAAGATCTGCTGGCGAAGAAGAGAAGTGCCCACCAGGCTCACCTTGCACAACCATCTTGTCCAGCAAAGAAAGCTGCCTTTCGTCTTACATGCAGCAACCTCCAGCGCCAGCTTAGAGTTATCCAAAACGAGTGGTGGACTAACCTCGCCCAGAAAACTCAGCTCTGCGCTGACACAGGTGACTACAGAGGCTTCTACGAAGCTTTGAAGGCAGTCTATGGACCTTCTCACCAAGTGTTGAGTCCTTTGCGCAGCACTGACGGCCAGGCACTCCTCACAGACAAGATGTCCATATTGAACCGCTGGGCTGAACACTTTCAAACCCTCTTCAGCGCTGATCGCACTGTTGATGACACAGTGATCCACCAGATCCCACAGCAACCAGTGAAAGAAGAACTGGACGAAGCCCCAACCCTGGAAGAGGTAACTAAGGCCATAGAACAACTGAAGAGTGGGAAGGCTGCAGGCGTCGACGGTATTCCACCAGAATTATGGAAAAACGGAGGGCAAACACTGCACTGCAAGCTCCATGAATTTTTTGTTTGCTGCTGGGAGCAGGGAAAGCTACCACAAAACCTTCGTGATGCAATCATAATCACCCTTTACAAAAACAAAGGGGAAAAATCAGATTGCTCCAACTACAGGGGGATAACTCTTCTCTCCATCGCTGGCAAAATCCTTGCAAGAGTTCTCCTCAACAGACTAGTACCTGCTGTTGCAGAACACCACCTCCCTGAGAGCCAGTGCGGCTTCAGAGCTAACAGGGGTACCACTGACATGGTCTTCGTGCTCAGACAACTTCAAGAAAAGTGCCGCGAACAGAACAAGGGACTGTACATCACCTTCGTTGATTTAACCAAGGCATTTGACACTGTGAGCAGGAAGGGCCTGTGGCAGATCATGGAGCGTCTTGGCTGTCCCCCAAAGTTTCTCAACATGGTGACCCAGCTACATGAAGACCAGCGTGGCCAGGTCAGAAACAGCAACGACCTATCAGAGCCATTCCCAATCACAAACGGGGTGAAGCAGGGCTGCGTTCTTGCACCAACCCTCTTCACTATCTTTTTCAGCATGATGCTTCAGCGGGCCACAGAAGATCTTGATGACGAAGACGGAGTTTTCATACGCTACCGCACAGATGGCAGCCTATTCAACCTGCGGCGTCTTCAGTCCCACACCAAAACCCTGGAGCAACAAATTCGAGAGCTACTTTTTGCTGATGATGCTGCCCTTGTAGCCCACACAGAAACCGCCCTGCAGCATGTAACATCCTGTTTTGCAGAGGCAGCCCAGCTCTTTGGACTTGAAGTCAGTCTGAAGAAGACAGAGGTTCTCTACCAACCCGCACCTCAGGTAGCGTACCACCCACCTCACATTACAATTGGTGAGACAGAACTGAAGACAGTCCAGCAGTTTACCTACCTGGGATGCACAATCTCCTCTGACGCAAAGATTGATAAAGATGTAGACAACAGACTGGCAAAGGCAAACAGTGCTTTTGGCAGACTCTACCACCGTGTCTGGAAAAACAAACACCTGAAGAAAGACACCAAGATCAGTGTCTACAGAGCCGTGGTACTGACCACCCTCCTGTACGGCTCTGAGTCATGGGTCACATACAGACACCACCTGCGAATTCTGGAACGCTTCCACCAACGCTGTCTCCGCTCCATCCTCGACATCCACTGGAGCGACTTCACCACGAATGCTGAGGTGCTGGAGCAAGCAGGGATCACCAGCATTGAGGCCATGTTGCTGAAAACGCAGCTACGCTGGGCAGGGCATGTCTCTAGAATGGAGGACCATCGCCTACCGAAGATGGTTCTCTACGGTGAACTTTCCACCGGACACCGCTACAGAGGCGCACCAAAGAAGAGATTTAAAGACTCTCTGAAGAAATCTCTGTCAGCCTGTCTCATAGACCATAACCAGTGGTCAGTCCTTGCTGCTGACCGGCAGGCCTGGCGACACACTGTGCATCAGTCGGTCTCCTCCTTTGAGGACAATCGCAGAGCGGCCCTTGAGGAGAGGCGAATGAGGAGGAAGAACCGCGTCCCCTCTACATCAACCCCAGAATCGACTTTCCCCTGCAGCCGCTGCGGCCGGGTTTGTTTGTCACGCATTGGACTGAACAGCCACCAGCGAGCCTGCACCAGACGTGGACAGTGCCCTTAATCTTCGTTCGCGAAGCCAAGCCATGAAATACTGTTATTGGGGGTATGGTAAAATCAGATGAGATGCTCTTTGATGAACAGTATTGTTTTAATTCTTTCAGCTCATTTGTTTTTCTTTTATCATTAGGTATTATAGAGTCAGCAATGTTTGCAAAGTGAGAATTCAGGTTTTCTGCTGATATTTCTTTTATGACTTTTTGGGTGCTATGTCTTGATTTATTAGTTAAGGTATTAATGGCTTTCCAAATCGCTTTTGGATTCTGGGCTGAAGACAGCAAGTCTTGAAAGTATTTTGTTTTGGCTTTGCGCTTCATTGAATTGACTTTGTTCCTTTGCTTTTTATATTCATCTTTTTGCTTTGATTTTAACAAACAGTCTCTTAGAATCATTTCGTTTTCGATTTCTTTTGTTAACCATGGAGGCTTCATGAAATGTTTTATTCTTTTCTTAATAAATGGAGCGTGTTTATCATAAGTAGCTATAAACGTCTCTATCCAGTAGTTAATAGCATCATCTGGGTTTGTAAGCTGATAAACATAGTCTAAGTTTGAATTAAGAATATCATTAATGAAGGCATCTTTATCAAAAAGTCTAAAAGAGCGGTAGGATATCTCCTTGTGTCCTGATTTGGGTATCTTTATTCCTTTTATCCGCCATGTAAAACAAATGGAAGAGTGATCACTACAGCCTGTCTGCACTGAGCATGTTTCTGCTATGTTGGTCTTTGAAGTAGTGTAAATGTGATCAATGAGGGTGCTAGTGTTATTAGTAATGCGAGTTGGACGATCAATTATTTGCTCCAAACCATACATGGCATAATTAATATTTCACTTTGTTTCAGGGACTGTCAGATCTATGTTGAAATCTCCCATAAGAAAGATTTCTTTGGACTCTAGAATTGCGGCATCCATCAAATGCTATAAAATCGTGTGTGTGTGTGTGTGTGTGTGTGTGTGTGTGTGTGTGTGTGTGTGTGTGTGTGTGTGTGTGTGTGTGTGTGTGTGTGTGTATGTTCGTGTATGTGTGTGTGTGTATGTTCGTGTATGTGTGTGTATGTGTGTGTGTGTATGTTCATGTATGTGTGTGTGTATGTTCGTGTATGTGTGTGTGTGCGCGTGGGGGGGGGGGGGGAGGGGGGTCACAGGGGCTGGTGACGTGATAATTGTATAAAGGTTTCCTGCTGAGGTCAGTGCTCAGGTTAACTGTGTGAACCAGCTCCTGTTTCCTGGCAGTTTGCAGTCCAATGCACCATTGTAAAATAAGAAATGAATACCTGCACATTTTTTTTCATCACGAAAGGGCTAATCTGTGTGTGTGTGTGTGTGTGTGTGTGTGTGTGTGTGTGTGTGTGTGTGTGTGTGTGTGTGTGTGTGTGTGTGTGTGTGTGTGTGTGTAACCCCCCTCACAAAACGTATTTTTGTGTTTGGCGTTACTAAGCGTTAGGTTCAGTAACTCCCTTGTTGAGTTGAGTGATCACACCTTAAAAAAGAGTGCCTATCGGAATACTTCTGTTTTTTAAATCTCACTTCCTGCCTGGGGCTGGTGAGGGAAAGACGCCTGACAGAGACTCGCTTCTGGCTTCTCGCTGAGTCTAGATGTTCCCCATTAAGGTTTGTTTATTTTTTAATTTTGTTTTTGATCAAACTATCTGTTTAAGCAAATTTCAGCTTAATTCAGAATAGTTTCGGAAGGTTCATGAAATCTATATGTTTGATTTAATTTCACAGGTTTTCAACCTGTTAATTAACAGTGAACAGTAAGTTATTGTTTTGAACAAAGAAAGTGTGGGGCAAATTTTGGCGCATCATGGTCTTTGTTGTAAGATTAATTTTTGGTAGGATATTGTTCAGTTATTAAAATGCTGGAAATATTCTAGTGTGGCTTTACACTACAAATACATAGGTGTGAAGGCCTACTTGATTTTTGTAATGATTTTTATCATTAAGAATGGTGATTTATTTATAATAAATCATGTAGCAATTTTAAAACAGGTGTAATGGCATTGGAATGTCATTGTGGACATTTATCTAAAATAAATTAGTCCTTTTTATTAGTGTTGGCACAATTTCATAGGATGGACCATCATCTGTCCTAAAGTAAATGAAACGTGTAAAACTAACTACTAAAATTATGTAATAATTTTAGAGGTGATGTTTTTTACATTGTATGTTCTTTTGATTACAGGAACATCGTTTTTTTCCCCTGTCACACCTGCTTTGCCCCATCGTTAAATCTCCACCCCTACTTATGGTTGTCTTTATTAATGGCCCTGATCTGAGATTGATCACTGATTCTTGATTTGGTATTTAACTGAACAGAATATAAATTTTGTGTTTTTTAATTGTACTTGTAGTACAATTAGTCATTGGTGTTTTGTGTAATGTGGTAGTGTTGTAGGTTGTGTTGTGGAATATATGTGGTGAACCCAATTTGCTCGGTCTGGAGTCGCATTGAATGAATGGTGTTATTCGTCATGTTCAGTGTGTTCAGTGTGGCTGCTGAGTGAGTTGAGGTTAATTAATTTCACTTCACCTACTTTCCTACCTCTTCTATATTTCTTTTCCCCTATTTTTCTACTATCCTCTTACTGTCCCCCCTTTATCACTCCCCGGCCCATAAGTAGCTGAGCCCTACTCTTCTTTAGGGTTACTCAAGAAAATAGGAATTATTTTTGGACTCTAAGATTTCCGGTACCGAATTAGACGGAAGGGGAATTAGAGTGGCGACTTAGATAATTCCTGTGTAGGACCCTCTACATTTCTGGCGCCCAATGTGGGGCTAGGGAGTGTTTTTTTTAGTTTGTTCTGAAGCTGCAACTCCACTGTGAGTGGATGTTTGCGATCTTTGTGGAACTTTGAATTTCACAAGGTGTAATGTCTTTTGTGTGTGTTTGATAATTTAAATTTTCACTGGAAGTGAAAGTGTAGGCAAAATTGAATTTTTGCAGTGAGCAAAAATTTTGCTCTGAAAAAGAATTTTGTTGTTAGCTTATTTAATTTTTGGCTAACAGTATTGTGAAATTTTTGGAAGGAAATTAAAATTTCAGAGAAAGTGAAATTTTGGTAACAGCAAAATTGTGATTTTGCTGAAAGCAGCAATGTTACTCTGGTAATTTTTTGTTGTTAGCTTAATTAAATTTTTGCTAACAGTTTGGTAAAGCTGTGTAGGAATTAAAAAAAAAAAAATTCCAAGAGAAAGGGAAACAAAATTTTTGTAAAAGAATTTTTGAAAGATTAATTGTAAGTCCAGTTCTTAATACATTAAGATCATGATCAGTCAAAGTGAGGGACCAGAGATGAAGCAACTGGGAGATGATGGGGTACGAGCGAGGGTGACTGCGGTTGAGGAGAAGAACCGGCAGTTATGGGAGACGCTCACTGCCCTGGAGGAAGGTCACCGCCTGTTGAGGGAGAGGGTCGACAAGCAGGATGCCGAGATGACAGCCCTGCTACAGACCAGGATCCAGGTCCACGTGGTGCCATCTACGCCTTTGGCACCGCTTGGCATCTTCAGTGGATCGAGGCCAACATCATCAGGTGGTGATGAGAGGGAACGACTCCCCCTCTGATGTGTTGGCCAGTGTTCGGCGCAGTCTGCGTGGTGTGGCATGGGAGCTTGCCAAGTCCTGCTCTTCCGCCATGGACATTGTCAGCCGTCTAAGTGATGTGTTTGGCTGTGTCAAAACCCAAGTGGAACTGCTGGCGGAGTTCTTGCTGATGAAGATGGACAGAAGTGATAGTCCATCAGACTTTCTGGCGCATGTCTGGTTGAATGTTATTCGGTTGAATAAGTGTGATTTGTATACGCATGATGAGTGTGCCAGAAATGTTTATTTTGTGTTCATGAATGGTGTCATGTCATGTGAGCCCATGATGGCTTGGGAACTCAAGAATGAGTTCGGCAGACCAGGTTCTGCGTCGCCTGATTTGACTTCACTGTTGAAGTCAGTCAGGCAGTTAGAGGAATCATCCTCAGGGCTTATGTCAGCTGTGACAGGCCGGACACATCAGGAACAGGAAAAGGTGGCCATCAACTATAAAGAGTTGGCAGGCATGGTAGCAGAGAGACTCAGAGGCCACTCAAAGAAGCCGAAAAGTTCCTGCTACCGATGCAAAGGTGTTGGCCACATTGTTCGTGATTGCCCGGTCAAGTCACAGTCGGCAAAGCGGGAAAGAAGGCACAGTCTACTAATGTAGAAGTCGGTAAGAACGGGGTTTCAACAAAACCCGAAGAATCCTCCTACAGGAGCAAACCCGGCTGCTACATACCGCCGCATCGGCGAGGTTGTGGTAGTGGTCAGGGTGGTGTTCTGGAAGTATGCGACCAGAAAGTGGTTGCGGATGGTAGCTCTAGAGGCAACCATCGGGATTATGTCAGTTTTCCTCGCCTTTCCAGAAGGAAATGGTGCAGAGGAAAAGATAATCCAAGTTGTTTTCCTGATCAGAAGGAAAGAAAGGGTTGTGGTCAAGGCATTGGTGCTTCCAAGCCTCTTACCAACAACCGGGGGGATGCCCTGAAAGGTGGCTCCCGTAAAAGGCGTAAGCGTTTGCCAGTTGGTCAGAGGAGTTCTTTGTCTAGTGTGGGTAGGCCTGGCTGGGAAAAGTCCATCCCAGAGAAGTCGGAATGGAAGCCAGTGCCTGCACCAAGGAGATCCATTTTGTATGGAGATCCTGTCAGAGTAAAATCTCCGGATCTGACCGACAGGTGTGATTCTGTTCCTGTGCAACCTAAACAGTTGCAGGAAGAGAAAGAGGGTGTATGTCAGCAACCAAGGGTGGTCTTGAGATTGCTGTAATTCTTGTGTATGTTTTTGTTTTACTGCATATTTGCAGAGGGTGACATTGAATTTATAAGTTTACATTTTTGAATGTATCTGTTTTACTGCTTATTTGCAGGTTGTGGCTTGTGAGTCCATGGGTTCATGTTTTTTGTGAACGTTTCTGTTTTGCTGCATATTTGCAGGTTGTGGCTTGTGAGTCCACAGGTTCATGTTTTTGTGAACGTTTTACTGCTCATTTACAGGGACTTTGAGTCCACAGGTTTATGTTTTCATGAATTTTTGTTTTGCTGCTAATTTGCAGAGTGTGACTTTGTGAGAATCATGTTCAGGTTTACATTTTCTACATCTGTAAAATGTGGAATGTTTTTGTGTGTTGTTCTGTTTTCAGTATCCAAGTCAGATTGGGTAGATATGCAGAATTAAAATTAAGTGGAGGCTTTAAAATGTTTTGGCCTAAAATGATTTTTTAGGATAAATGTTGATACCCACCTTGGATTGGGTATACATTTTGTTCAAGCTGAAGACTTGAGGTTTTTTGCCCCTGAGAGGGTAGAGTTTTTGTTTGTTTGAAATGTTGGCACTTTTTTGGAAAAAAAAGATAGCAACATTTTCCTGGGAAGGGTGTGTGTAACCCCCCTCACAAAACGTATTTTTGTGTTTGGCGTTACTAAGCGTTAGGTTCAGTAACTCCCTTGTAGAGTTGAGTGATCGCCCCTTAAAAAAGAGTGCCTATCGGGATACTTCTGTTTTTTAAATCTCACTTCCTGCCGGGGGCTGGTGAGGGAAAGACGCGTGACAGGGACTTGCTTCTCGCTGAGTCTAGATGTTCCCCATTAAGGTTTGTTTATTTTTTAATTTTGTTTTTGATCAAACTATCTGTTTAAGCAAATTTCAGCTTAATTCAGAATAGTTTCGGAAGGTTCATGAAATCTATATGTTTGATTTAATTTCACAGGTTTTCAACCTGTGAATTAACAGTGAACGGTAAGTGTTGTTTCGAACAAAGAAAGCGTGGGGCAAATTTTGGCGCGTCATGGTCTTTGTTGTAAGATTAATTTTTGGTAGGATATTGTTCAGTTATTAAAATGCTGGAAATATTCTAGTATGACTTTACACTATAAATGTATGGGTGTGAAGGACTGCTTAATTTTTGTAATGATTTTATCACTACGAATTCTGACGTATTTGTGATATATCATTTAGGAAATTCAAACAGTTGAAATATCAGTGGGGGCATTAATTTAATTTGAGAGGCTTTTAGCCTGAGAATTAACAGTGAGACCTAGTGGTTGTTTTGAACAAAGCATGTAAATGTTAACACAGTCATGGTCTTTGTTGTAAACTTAATTGTTGGTAGAATATTGTGCAGCTATTATTAAAATGCTGGAAATATTCTAGTGTGGCTTTACACTACAAATACATAGGTGTGAAGGCCTACTTGATTTTTGTAATGATTTTTATCATTAAGAATGGTGATTTATTTATAATAAATCATGTAGCAATTTTAAAACAGGTGTAATGGCATTGGAATGTCATTGTGGACATTTATTTAAAATAAATTAGTCCTTTTTATTAGTGTTGGCACAATTTCATAGGATGGACCATCATCTGTCCTAAAGTAAATGAAACGTGTAAAGCTAACTACTAAAATTATGTAATAATTTTAGAGGTGATGTTTTTTACATTGTATGTTCTTTTGATTACAGGAACATCGTTTTTTTTCCCCTGTCACACCTGCTTTGCCCCATCGTTAAATCTCCACCCCTACTTATGGTTGTCTTTATTAATGGCCCTGATCTGAGATTGATCACTGATTCTTGATTTGGTATTTAACTGAACAGAATATATATTTTGTGTTTTTTAATTGTACTTGTAGTACAATTAGTCATTGGTGTTTTGTGTAATGTGGTAGTGTTGTAGGTTGTGTTGTGGAATATATGTGGTGAACCCAATTTGCTCGGTCTGGAGTCACATTGAATGAATGGTGTTATTCATCACGTTCAGTGTGTTCAGTGTGGCTGCTGAGTGAGTTGAGGTTAATTAATTTCACTTCACCTACTTTCCTACCTCTTCTATATTTCTTTTCCCTATTTTTCTACTATCCTCTTACTGTCCCCCCTTTATCACTCCCGGCCCATAAGTAGCTGAGCCCTACACTTCTTTAGGGTTACTGAAGAAAATAGGAATTATTTTTGAACTCTAAGATTTCCGATACCAAATTAGACGGAAGGGGAATTAGAGTGGCGACTTAGATAATTCCCGTGTAGGACCCTCTACATGTGTGTGTAGAGAGAGAGAGAGAGAGAGAGAGAGAGAGAGAGAGAGAGAGAGAGAGAGAGAGAGAGAGAGAGAGAGAGACAAGGCAAGGCAAGGCAAGGCAAGGCAAAGTATTTTATTCGAGGATAATAGATAAGCACTCGTGTGCTTTTTTACATCCAGTCCCCGCCCTTTTCAGGGATACATCAAATTGAGAAGATACTAAACAATAAAACTTTACGCAATACCAAACAACACCCAAGTATAAGGACACTATATATGATAAGGTAATAAAAAAAATGCACTCGTTCAGAAAGCAAAAATTTGAAGTCACAATTAAAGATTTGATCATGGAAGAGAAGAAAGCGTTAATAGATAAAGAGCAAACAAGAGAACAAAATGAAATAAACAACTAAAAAAAAACATCAATCCACCACCATCTGTCAAAAATTATACATGTGTATAAATCATACATTTGGATAAAAGGGGAAATTTTAAAAGCTAATTTCCTTATTTGAGGGGGGGGGGGGGGGGGGGGAGACACTACCAATAAAATAAATCAAAATTATTATTGTTATGTTTTGTTTACATAGAACATCCTAAATGTTTCAAAATAGGCAAAACATTTTTATCAATCGGATAATGTTTTACATACATTCACACACACTCACACACAGACACACACAGACACACACCCAGACACACACACACACACACACACACACACACACACACACACACACACACACACACACACACACACACACACACACACATAAAGATCTTAAAAAAGTGTGGAAAAAATTTCATGAAATGAAAAGAGGTGTTAGTTTACCAGCTTGTCCAGTGAGACTGGAGAACAAAGAGTTTCCATCAAATTTAGAAAAAGCTGAAGTGTTTGCAGACATGTTTTCAAATTCCATGCGTCTTGAAGGCTTGTCACTTAAGTGCAAAAACTATAGAACGGAAGAGGAAAGTAAGACAGAGTATACCGACCCAGTCCCTGATAACAGTTCATATATTAATGCTCCAATTCAAGTTGATGAAGTCAGAGATGCCTTACTGTCTCTTTCTACTAAAAAAACATCTGTCGGACTAGATGCAGTTTCTAATGACATGCTAAAACATTTACCGACAAACTTCATTTTTCTACTTCATAATCTGTTCAATAAATGTTGGATTGAAGGTGTTATGCCAGTAAATTGGAAACAATCCATTGTCATTCCCATTCATAAGCAGGGAAAGCCCAAAACAGACAAAACTAGCTACAGACCAATTGCTTTGACCTCACATACTGGCAAGCTAATGGAGAGAATTATTCTAAAAAGGCTGATGTATTTCTGTGATAAAAATAAAATAATACCAGTCAATCAAGCTGGTTTTCAAAAAAATAGATCTGCTATCGATAACTTGGTTAAGCTATCAACCCATATAAAAATTCAGTTTGCTAGAAGAAAGAGCGTTCTGGCAACCTTTTTTGATATAAAAAAGGCGTATGACCAAGTTTGGAATGCTGTTGCTATGTAAACTAAAAAACATGGGTTTTTCTGGGCATTTATTTGATTATATCAAAAGTTTTTTGACTAACAAAAGTATACAGGTCAGAGTAGATAAATCATATTCAAGTTTTAGATCTCTTCATATGGGACTACCTCAAGGTTCTGTACTATCACCTCTCTTATTTAATGTTTTGCTACATGATCTCCCCATGAAAATGTCAAAGGAAGTCACCCTAGTGCAATATGAAGATGACATATGTATGTGGATGAATGTTCCTATGAAACGAAACACACCAAAAAGATTGTTAAACTACATTAAAAAAGTATATCAGAAACAACTTAACAACATCGATAATTATATGCTCGAAAATGGATTTACTTTATCCTCAGAAAAAACTTATACTGTGCTTTTTAACAATAGCAGTAATCCAGATGAGCTACCGGCATTTAAAATTGGGACCAAGGTGATAGAGTATAAAAATACCATAAAGTTCTTGGGTGTTATTCTCACTTCTAAACTAACTTGGAATGCACATATCGAACACAATTTAACTAAAGCAAAAAAATGCTTAAACTTGCTGAAGATGGTAAGTAAACAGTTTTGGGGCCAAGACACATCAAATCTAAAATGTTTAGCTACATCTCTTATTCGTTCGAAATTATCATATGGCCAAGAGGTCTTTTTCAGTGCTCCTAAGTATTTACTTAAAAAGTTACAAAGTATAGACTGCAAAGCATACAGGCTTGCTCTTGGTGTGCCTTATCACGCCTCAGCTCTGGGAACGTATAACGAAGTCGGCATATTACCTTTAGATGATTACCATCAATTAGCATGTGCTAAATATGTGCTTAGAAACAGAACGACTAGAAACTTTATTTCAGAAGAAATAGAAGTAAAATCAGAATTGAATTTTCCGAAAAGAGCAAAATCTATAGCCTCTCTAATGCCTGTAAGTACATACGTGTCTGAACTTGTAGAAAATTCTGAAATCAATCAACACAGCATGGACACAAGAGAAGCAATCTTACCTTGTCCATCGTGGGAGATGAATAAAGCACACTTCGACATAGACGTGTCTAATGTAAACAAGAATGACAATCTAAACATAATGGTTTCCGATGTTCGATCCCACATCCATCATAACTATTTTGATCATTTACAAGTTTACACAGACGGGTCACGTCTAGATAATCAAGAAACAGGTTCTGCTTTTGTTATACCAGCGTTAAAAATCGAAAAATCATATCATGTTGGTAAACATCACTCAATTTTTACAGCAGAACTAGTAGCAATATTAATGGGTCTTACTTATATTCTTGATTTGCCATTGTGTGTATTTCAGATCCTTCTTTGCGTTGATTCTAAGTCGGTATTGTATGCTTTAAAATCCCCATGTTACAACAAAACTTCGAAAATTGTATTAGAGATTAAAGCATGTCATACATCTCTTGACCTTAAAGGGGATAAGTGTCAATTTCTGTTGGGTGCCTTCACACTCTGGATTCTTTCCAAATGAGTGGGCAGATAGAGCTGCTAAAAAGGGTGCAAAACATGGACGGGATTCAATAGAATTGAATGTGCCTTTATCCTTGCAAGAGGGGTACAGTCTACTAGAACAAAAATCATGGAGACATGTCACCAAAACTAATCAGCAAAATAAGATATTTTTAAATAGAACTGTGATCAGTACCAATAAGTTAACAGTTGTCAACTACGCAAAGACTTGTGTAAATGTTTTCACATCAAGAAGAATTAATGCACTATTTTATAGAATGAAACTAAACGCATTGATAACCAAGTTCAGCAAAAATGGTAAATGTCTGTGTGGTGAGAATATCACTAATACTCATAATATACTTTTTGACTGCAAGAGTGTAAAGCCTTTCATGCCCCATTTTTCTGAAAACTCTCTCACCAACATATTCAGTAATTTAAAATTGGCATTTGAAATTGTAAAGGGTCTCTATTACAATCCGATAGGACATTTGTTATAGTTACATTAACGTTAATGAGTTCTTATATTTCTGTTATTTCTATTGCATAACCAAGTTTCCTTATGGGGGGGGGGGGGTTGTTTGTTTGTATTTATTGTTTTTTAGGATGGAGGGTGACACATGTTTTTTTTTTGTTTTTGTTTTTTTTTTGTTTTTTTTTTCACATCGTCTAATATCACCGAGAGTGAACAGACGTAAAATTGAAGACAACAACAACAACAACAACACACACACACACACACCACACACACACACACACACACACACACACACACACACACACACACACACACACACACATTCTCACACACACATATACACATATAGACACACATACACACACATACACAAAACACACACACACACACACACACACACACACACACACACACACACACACACACACACACACACACATTTTCACTGGTTCTCGCACATTTCATAAAAAAAACCTTCATTCTAAGAAAATATATGCCTTGAATTCTGAATGAAATCATAACCGAACGGAACAGAAGAGGAATCTATCCGCTGTAAGGCACATATTTTGAAACATATATACCCTAATATCTTATAATATCTTATCAATCTTCTGAGCACAATCATAAAATGTATGTTTCTAATTATATTTTATGTGGTAGTGGACAAAGTTATTCAGTGGGTTGTTTTTTATTTTATTGTGTTTTTTTTTACGATCATTAATTAAAATTTTACAAGAAATCTTTACATTCGTCACACGTAATCATCAAAAAGGGAGTACAAGATATGAACAAATATTTCTCAATATGGATGGTAAGAGAGAGAGAGAGAGAGAGAGAGAGAGGGGAGAGAGAGAGAGAGAGAGAGAGAGAGAGAGAGAGAGAGAGAGAGAGAGAGAGAGAGAGGAGAGAGAGAGAGAGAGAGAGAGAGAAATCACTAACTAGTGACACACAAATCAAATTCAATATAGCTATAAAAATGAACATCTACACATTGTAGATAAAATACACATTTATATATACTGTAATGATCAATCTCCGTGAATAGTCTATGTAATCACAAAAATGAATAACAACACAGCATAATTAAAAAAACACATACTAACTAAACTTAAAACATTGAGATATTAAAATAACATTTATCGAACTCAATAATAATCACATTTCAGGATAAAATTGAAAACATAAGTATGAATACAGCCTTCATCAAGATAGAAGGAGACAGTCAGACAGACAGACATACAGAGAGAGAGAGAGAGAGAGAAGAGAGAGAGAGAGAGAGAGAGAGGGAGAGGGAGAGGGAGAGAGAGAGGGAGAGGGATATGGTGATAGATATACATATATATATACATATATATACACACACAAATACACACACATATACACATACACACATATATATGTATATATCCAACAGGATGAGTCTGGTTCAGTATTTTTGATGCATCAAGTGAAATTGAAGGCAATTTTTGAATGTTGTCAATGATTGGTGCTGTTTAGTTGAATCGGGAAGGGAGTTCCACAGCACAGGGCCTGAGTATAGCAAACTAGACTTGAACAAGTCTATTCTTGGGATTGGGACACTTGGCTTTTCATTATTTCTGGAATGATTCATTGGGAACTTGTCTCTTAAGGATGTGGGAACAGCTCCTGCCATTATTTTAAACATCATTATGCCTTTGTTATATTTCAGTCTTTGTTGTAGGGGGAAAATACTTAACTGAGTGAAATCCACTTCAAGTAAGGTTGTTTTCTTCAGAAGGATAAGTTTGAGAGCACGTTTATATAGGCTTAATAATGGTTTCATAGTGTTTGCACTGGCAGAATCCCAGAGGGTTGAAGCATAGTCTATTGAGGATTGTATATAAGCTTGAAAAAATAATTTATTTGAATTGTAGTCTAGGAAATGTTTAATTTTAGTCAACTGGTATACTCTTTGGGACAAGTATTTGCATAGATGAGATATGTGGTAGAACCAGCTGAGGTTTTCATCGATTGTTATTCCTAGAACTTTGTGATGAGAGGTTTGTTCAATTGCTTCTTTTCTTATGTGGATTGGAAACTGTTTTTGGGGTAAATTTTGTCGCTTTTGTCTGGTGGTGATCAGCATGCATTTTGTTTTTTGGGGGTGAATAGACATGTGGTTCAGTTCTGTCCATTTGACAAGATCATTACAGCTTTGTTGTAATGTGGTTGTAAGAGAGTCAATGTCGTTATGGCTTGTATGTATGGTTGTGTCATCAGCAAATAGTTCACATTTGGATTTGATATGTAGAGGAAGGTCATTTATGTATAATGAAAAGAGAATCGGTCCTAGTATTGATCCCTGTGGTACTCCATAGTGAATAGGTTTTAGATTGGATGTGGATGTAGTTGTTGAGACACACTGTTGTCTGTTTTTAAGATAAGAAGCAAGTAGTTCTAGACTATTTGATGATAGATTATACAGGTCTAGCTTTCTGATGAGAAGTGTGTGGTCAATTGTATCAAATGCTTTTTTGAAATCTACAAATAATACTCCACAAAATTTACTTTCATTAATGTTTGATAGCCAATTGTCTATGAGACTAGTCAGTGCAGTATGACACGAGTGATTTTGTCTGAATCCTGATTGGTTAGGGTGAAGTAGGTTGTTAGTATCTATATGATGGACTAAGTGTTTATTTATATGTTTTTCCAGGGGTTTTGAAAGGAGGGATATAATGGAGATTGGCCTATAGTTTGAAGGATCTGAAGTGTCACCAGATTTGTAGATGGGGATCACTTTAGCAGTTTTGAAGGCATTGGGGAAATAGTTTTTATCAAGACATTGGTTATATATATATGTTAGAGTCTCAGTGATAACTGGAGCTGACAGTTTTAGAATTCTGCTGTCTATTCCATCGAGGCCTCTTGTCCTGGACTGTTTGAGGTGAATTAGATAACTATAGACTTCAAAAATAGAAATAAATGGTATGTGGAGTTTTGAAGGAATATGCTTTTCTTGGCAGTATTGTCTTAGTGTGTTTAGGTTATTGGATTTTGAATCATCATTGCTAACAACGTTAGTAGAAACGTTTATGAAGTGATTGTTGAGTTGTTCAGCAGTAACATCTTTGATTACATTTGATTTGGAAGATGATTGTTTGTTCGTTATTTGATTTATGGCCTTCCAAATAATTTTTGAGTTTTGTTTTGAAGATAGCAAATCTTGGAAATATTTCTTTTTTTCTTGACGTTTCTGGGAGTTTATGGCATTTCGTAATCTTTTTGACTCTTCATGATATTTATGTGTTTTTAAGAAATCTCTAAGATAGCATGCCTCTTCTAGTTCTTTTGTAAGCCAAGGCGGTTTGGGGGCATGTTTGACCCTTCTGGTTTTTAGTGGAGCATGTTTATTGTAAATTTCAGTGAAAGTTTTTATCCAAGAATCAATAGCCAAGTCTGGATCAGTAATGTTGAATGTTTCTGAGAGCATAGAGTTACTTAGTTCGAGAAGGAAAAGCTGTTCATTGAATTTAGCAAAGGAACGATATGTTAAGGTTTTATGGCCAGGTTTGGGAATTTTTGTTCCTTTTTTAGACCAAGTAGTACAGACAGGGTAGTGATCGCTGCAGTTATAGACAGGGACACATATTTCTATGATGTTTTTAGGATTTGATACGTAAATGTGGTCAATTATAGTGCTTGAATTTGGTGTAACTCTTGTAGGTAAACTAACTAGTTGGTGAAGGTTGAATGAATTAGTAATTTGTGTCCATGCATTATTTACTTTTGTTACATCAATGTTAAAATCACCTAGTAGTATCACTTCCCTGGATTCTAATAGGACTACGTTCATCATTGCATCAAACTTGTCTATCCAATTTTTTCTTTCTGCTGGATTCCTATAGCAGAATCCCATTGCTATAGGTGGTGAACCTTTCATGGAGACTTCAAGCCAGACAGATTCTACATCATAATGTTCTAGATGGATGAGACGCTTGAACGTTATAGATTCACTAATGTATATGATGATTCCTGTTTCTTTTTGCTTTTGTGGATCCTTTCGTATGATTTTATATCCTGGGATATATAAGTCACTGTCTAATATGTGTTTCGAAAGTCTTGATTCAGATAGCCCTAGTATGTGAAATGGTTTGCCATGGTTTCTAATAAGTGTTGATATGTCATCAATTTTATTAACTGCGTGATTTATATTTAATTGGCAAATTCGTAGGCCTTCCTTTGAGGGCCACGTGTTGAGTCTTGAATGCATCTATTTGTGTTGATTTTTGTTAGGAATGTGATAATGTGTCTAAAAACTGGAAAAGGTGAAGATTAATTAGGGATAAATAGGAATAAGGAGGAGTGGGTACTCAATAAGGGGAAGGGTGAAATGTAAGAAGAAGAGAAAAAAGCTGATTTCAAGTTAGTAAGGATACACATACAGTGTATGTAACTGTATAACTCAATGGAACTAACAATGATGTGTAGCAAGAAAAGGTAAGAATCAATTTTATAATGGGGATGGGAGTAGGGCACTGGGGGAATGATGAAATGTAAGGGAAAAAAATGAATAATTTCAATAGTTACTCAAAAAATACAAACTTTATAAAGGGTGAATAATGGGGATGGGAGTAAGGCACTGGGGGAATGATGAAATGTAAGGAAAGAAAAATGAATAATTTCAATAGTTACTCAAGACAAAACAATTTCAATGGTACTCAAAAGACACCATCACACACGTTATATAGATATTGTCCAATCGAACTAACAACAATATTGGCAATATAAGAAAGTAATAATAATAATAAAAAATGAAAATAAAAATAACATTAAAAAAAGAAAAAAAAAAGATTTTTTTAAAGTGTGTTCAGTGGGTGTACCAATTATACTCATACACTTCTCAGGGTGACTTGGTGATAAATGTCACAAGGGTGCCGATTACCACAGTCTACACACTTTGTCCAGGAACTGGCAAGGGCCTTCGGCAAGATCAGGAACAACACCACACAGTGCTCACACTTGTAATGTTTCTGCTTGCTTGTTCCAATTTAATGTTGCATTCATCAATGTCTCAGCTTGTGTTGGCAAGATGGCGATAATATGGAACACCCGGAGAGTAATTCATTCACAGGAGTGTACACACACCAGTTCATTCACTGTCACAGCCTGAAAAAAGCTTTTAGTTAGCCTTAGCTGGCACAGCACTCACAACTAGAGTTCTGGTCCCTCCGGGATGCACACTGTAATGTCTTTGATACCCATCTTTCATCTTTCACCATTGTAAGGCCGAAAATGCATCAATGGATAAGCTAGCATCAATCCACACTCAGGAGGATCACACACACACACGCCCGCGCTCACACGAGCGAGTGCGCCATGCGGAAAGAAAAAAAAAAGCAGCAGCAAACAACCCAGAGAGAGAGAGAGAGAGAGAGAGAGAGAGAGAGAGAGAGAGAGGAGAGAGAGAGAGAGAGAGAGAGAGAGAGAGATTTTAATGTGATAAGCCAGAAACCCATTGACAAAAGGACAGTGGGAGGGGGACTGGGCACAAAACACACAGGCCTATTCATGGGTGATTTCCCCTCCGTTTTAACGGAATCTCGTATTGGCGCTTTAAAAAAGAGAGCCTTTTTTCCACATCAGATTCCAAACAGCTAAACAAGCAGTCAATCAACAAAGAAGAAGACTCTTTCTCTGTTTCTGGTCCATCGATCTGGAACGGCCTTCCTCTCTCCCTCCGGCAAAAGCCTACTTATGACACATTTAAATCCAACCTCAAGACACACTTATTTCAAACCTAAGTTTTTCTCCTTCCGCTACCATCTCTTACCTGTCCCTGCCTTCAACATCCACCTGCCAAAGTGCTTAACGTTTGTAGGTGTGTGTGTGCGCGCGCGTGCTGCGTGTGTGCGTGCGTGCGTGTGTGTGTATATATTTGAATTTGTTAAAACTGTAAATTGCTGTTGATTGTGTGTTGTGTAGGTCGAATGCAAGCACTTTGATTTGTTCTTACAAGATATAGCGCTATACAAATTCCATGTATTTATTATTATTATTATTATTATTATTATTATTATTATTATTATTTATTATTGTTATTGTTATTATTATTATTATTATTATTATTATTATTATTATTATTATTATTATATAAGACAGACAGACAGAGAGACAGACAGACAGGCACAGAGAGAGAGGAAGGTTCTATCTTGCTCCATTATACCACACCTACCTTGCATGGACATGATGTCTTTCCCTCTTCCCTCCTCCATCATTTCCCAATGTAGACTGAAGGGGTCAGACGTTCTTCTCGACAACTCCGTTTCTCCAGGGGATGTGTCTGTCCTTCCTGTCTCAAGTGTTGCTCAACTTCAGGTGTAGTTACTTTCTGATCTTTGCTGCAAACAGAGAGAGAGACCTGGATGAACAGATATCAGACAGACAGGCAGATGGACACACAAAGACAAACACACATACAAATAAGGATATAGATAGATAGATAGATAGATAGATAGATAGATAGATAGATAGATAGATAGATAGATAGATAGATAGATAGATCGATAGATATACAGATAGGTACATAGGTAGATGGATAAGTGTATAGATAGGTAGATAGGTAGATAGATAGGTAGATCGATCGATCGATCGATAGATAGATAGATAGATAGATAGATAGATAGATAGATAGATAGATATATAGATTGATAGATAGATAGATAGATAGATAGATAGATAGATAGATAGATAGACAGACAGACAGACAGACAGACAGACAGACAGACAGACAGACAGACAGACAGACAGATACATGGATACATGAACGTGTGAGTGTGCACGTGAGTAAATGCTGGTGCTGAGCATGTGTGCATGTGTGTGTGTGTGCATGTGTGCACGTGCATGTGTGTGTGTGCGTGCAAGTGTGCGCGTGTGTGTGCATGTGTAAATGTGTGTGTGCATGTGTGTGTATGTGCGCATGCGTGCGTTCGTGTATGTGTGCACGCGCACGTGTGTGTGTGTGTATGTGTACATGTGCGCGCGCGTAGGTGGGTGTATGTGCACGCGCGAGAGCATGCAAGTGTGCAAAAAGACGAAAGAGAGGATTGTTTTACCATAAAGAGAAGCAACTCTTGTATTCCAGTGTGTGTTTTTAAAGCTGAGTTATGTCCCCTCTCCTGATGACATCAATGTTGGAGACCACTAATTATGGTGTATACAAGGAAGAGAAGAAAATAATAATGTTTGACAGGGAAATAATCCACTATTGACTCTTTGTTGGATTGTTTCATACATTGGTTTGTTAACTGACTAATTAGCTCATTCACTAACTGACTGACTGAGTCCTTAAGATGAGACTATAAACCAAGGACAGCAGTGCGAACACACGCAGAACATCTTGCAGTACATCTTGCGCACACGTTACGTTAAAACCCGTTCCACGAGTGGAAGAGTAGGTCATTGTGTGTCTGTGGGAACTGATGAAAAAATTTACAAAACTGCATAATTACAGGGACTGGAGGTAAAAAAAAAACAACAACAAAAGCACACGAGTACTTATTCCCTTATCCTCGAAATAAAGAAAAAAATAAGTAAACAGATAAATAAATACATTTGTTAACACTTTTAAGTTAAACAAAATCACCTTGAAAGATCTGTAAAGAAGTTAAAAGATATATTCCTGCGACCTGTTTACAATACTTAACTGTCATCTCCTGGAAAAAAACAAACACCATTAGTATCTTATGTATGAATAGCATAATTTTACAATCATCAAAGTTCAAGGAAACACACACACACACACACAAATACACACATACACCCACATTCACAAAAATGTAACACACACACACAGAGTATAACTTTGCTTGTTTCCTGGTGGTACAAAGGTGTGCTATTTGCTGCATGCAGGATTTCTTTACAGTTTTCTGGTAAAAAATCTTTGAAGTAAACATGACCTGCTGATGTCCCTGATATAACTATCATCTTCCTGCTAACTGGCAAAGTGAACCTCATAATTGTTTGGGAAGGTTTGTACTTTGTACAGCGACTTGGTTTCTGATTGACTAAAACTGAAAATAGCATCAGTGGATTGTTTATTTTTTTAATCTTATCCACATATAATTTAAAAATAGATATATTCCAAAAGCAACCTCTGAACAAAGACTTCTCATTGTTTTAAATTCAAATTTTGTTATGGCAGCTCCCATAAAATTGCATTTCATTTCATACCACTTCATGTGTCATAGCAGATTTAAATTCGGGCTGCCCTACCCGGGACAATGTTTTGCCACAAGAGTAGCGCCATCCATTCCTGTTTGCAACTGTATTTGTTTACCTATCAGAGTCGATCTTTTCTACAGAATTTTGTTAGGGAAAACTTCTTTGATGCCGTTTGTTTTTTCACGAGCGCAAAAATCATTATGTGCAACACACGGGGCCTAGGTTTATCATCTCATCCAAAAGACTAGCACCCAGACCATCACTCATGGTCTAATGGATGGGGGAAAAGTTTTGGGCCCAAACACGTTTCTAACTACCGCACACTTCCAACCTTGACTTTTTATTTTCTAAGCAGGGTGTTCTCTCTTTCAAATTCAAATTCAAAACACTTTACTATCTCGTCTGCATAGACAGTGAAATTCAAGCGGGTGCAAGCCATACATTAAAACAGTCAACACATGAATATCTAATATCAGGTAGAAAATACCCACACCATAGTAGACGAACATCAGAATGCATGCGCACTCATTACAACATAAAAGCACCAACAAATCAGCAATACCTTAGGCTGTCATGAACCCACCCAAGTAAAATCACTAACTCTCACAATTATGCACCAGAATGCACACACACACACTCACACACACACACACACACACACACACACACACACACACACACACACACACACACACACACACACACACATTGGAAACATTCGTGCCCATTTTTATGGCATAAACCAAATTGTTATAACATGTTGTATGACAAGACAAAATTACTAAGATTCAAACCACAACCCCATATGACTGCCACTTTATCTTCCTCTGTAACGGGTCCTACACGGGAATTATCTAAGTCGCCACTCTAATTCCCATTCCGTCTGATTCGGTACCGGAAATCTTAGAGTTTTAGAATAATTCCTATTTTCTTCAGTAACCCTAAAGAAGAGTAGGGCTCAGCTACTTATGGGCCGGGGAGTGATAAAGGGGGGGATAGGAAAGAGGATAGTAGAAAAATAGGGGAAAAGAAAATATAGAAGAGGTAGGAAAGTAGGTGAAGTGAAATTAACTAACCTCAACTCACTCAGCAGCCACACTAAATACACTGAACGTGACGAATAACACCATTCATTCAATGCGACTCCAGACCGAGCAAATTGGGTTCACCACATATATTCCACAATACAACCTACAACACTACCACATTACACAAAACACCAATGACTAATTGTACTACAAGTACAATTAAAAAACACAAGATATTCTGTCCAGTCAAATACCAAAAATAGAACAAAATCAGTGATCAATCTCCGATCAGGGCCATTAATAAAAAACAACAATGGTAAGGGTGGAGATTTAATGATGGGGCAAAGCAGGTGTGAGGGAGAAACAGACAACGATGTTCCTGTAATCAAAAGAACATACAATGTAAAAAACATCACCTCTAAAATTATTACATAATTTTAGTAGTTAGTTTTACACAGGTTTCATTTACTTTAGGACAGATGAAATTCCATCCTATGAAACTGCAAGCATCCCAACATGTTTCATTTATTTTAGGACAGATGATGGTCCATCCTATGAAACTGTGCCAACATTAATAAGAAGGACTAATTTATTTTAAATAAATGTCCACAATGACATTCCAATGCCATTACACCTGTTTTAAAATTACTAAATGATTTATTACAAATAAATCACAATTCTAATGATAAAATCATTACTACATAATTTTAATAACTTGTCTCACAACATGTCTCATTTACTTTAGGACAGAGGACCATGATCGCGCCAAAATTTAACCCACGCTTCCTTTGTTCGAAGCGATCACGTACGTTGTACGTACGACGTTCACTGTTAATTCACAGGTTGAAAGCCTGTGAAATTAAATCAAACATATAGACTTCCTGAACCTTCCAAAACTATTCTGAATTAAGCTGAAATTGACTTAAACAGATAGTTTGATCAAAAACGAAGTTAAAAAATAAAACAAACCTTAATCAGGAACATCTAGACTCAGGAGTGAGTCTCTGTCATGCTCCCTTCCCTCACTAGGCCCAGGCAGGAAGTGAGATTTAAAAAACAGAAGCATCCCGATAGGCATGTCCTTTTAAGGGGCGATCACTCAACTCTACAAGGGAGTTACTGCACTTAACGCTTAGTAACACACCAAACAAAAATACGTTTTGTGAGGGGGGTTACACACACCCTTCGCAGGAAAATGTTGCTATCTTTTTTTCCAAAAAAGTGCCAACATTTCAAACAAAACACAAACTCTATCCTCTGGGGCAAAAACCTCGTCTCCAGCTTGAACAAAAATGCATACCCAATCCAAGGTGGGTAACAACATTTATCCTAAAAATCATTTTAGGCCAAAACTTTTTAAAGCCTCCACTTAATTTTTGATTCTGTATAACTACCCAATTTAATTTGGATACTGGAAACAGAACTCAACGCACAAAAACATTCCACATTTTTTAAAAATGTAGGAAACATAAACCCAAACATGACTCTCACAAAGTCACACCCTGCAAATATGCAGCAAAACAGAAACATTCAAAAAACATGAACTCGTGGACTCACAAAGCCACACCCTGCAAATTAGCAGTAAAACAGATACATTCAAAAATGTAAACTTGTAAACCCAATGTCACCCTCTGCAAATATGCAGTAAAACAAAATACACACAAGAATTACAGCAATCTCAAGACCACCCTTGGTTGCTGACATACACCCTCCTTCTCTTCCTGCAACTGTTTAGGTTGCACAGGAACAGAATCACACCTGTCGGTCAGATCCGGAGTTTGAACGCTAACAGGATCTCTATGCAAAATAGATCTCCTTGGTGCAGGCACTGGCTTCCATTCCGACTTCTCTGGGATGGACTTTTCCCAGCCAGGCCTACCCACACCAGACAACGAACTCCTCTGACCAACTGGCAAACTCTTACGCCTTTTACGGGAGCCATCTCTCAGGGCATCCCACTGGTTGTTGGAAAAAGGCTTGGAAGCACCAATGCCTTGACCACAATCCTTTTTTTCCTGCTTATCAGGAAAACAACTTGGACCGTCTTTTCCTCTACACCATTTCCTTCTGGAAAGGCGAGGAAAATGAACATTGTCCCGATGGTTGCCTCTAGAGCTACCATCCACAACCACTTTCTGGTCGCATACATTCCGAACATCACCCTGACCACTACCACAACCTCGCCGATGCGGCGGTATGTAGCAGCCGGGTTTGTTCCTGTAGGAGGATTCTTCGGGTTTTGCAGAAACCCCGTTCTTACTGACTTCGGCTTTAGTAGCCTTCTTTCTCCGCTTTGCCGACTGCGACTTGACCGGGCAATCACGAACAATGTGACCAACACCTTTGCATCGGTAGCAGGAACTTTTCGGCTTCTTTGAGTGGCCTCTGAGTCTCTCTGCTACCATGCCTGCCAACTCTTTATAGTTGATGGCCACCTTGGGCGCCAGAAATGTAGAGGGTCCTACACGGGAATTATCTAAGTCGCCACTCTAATTCCCGTTCCGTCTGATTCGGTACCGGAAATCTTAGAGTTTTAGAATAATTCCTATTTTCTTCAGTAACCCTAAAGAAGAGTAGGGCTCAGCTACTTATGGGCCGGGAGTGATAAAGGGGGGATAGTAAGAGGATAGTAGAAAAATAGAGGGAAAAGAAATATAGAAGAGGTAGGAAAGTAGGTGAAGTGAAATTAACTAACCTCAACTCACTCAGCAGCCACACTGAACACACTGAACGTGACGAATAACACCATTCATTCAAATGTGACTCCAGACCGAGTAAATTGGGTTTATAACATATATTCCACAACACAACCTACAACACTACCACATTACACAAAACACCAATGACTAACTGTACTACAAGTACAATTAAGAAACACAAAATATATATTCTGTTCAGTCCTATACCAAATCAAGAATCAGTGATCAGTGATCATTCTCAGCTCAAGGCCATTAATAAAGACAACCATAAGTAGTGGTGGAGATTTAACGATGGGGCAAGCAGGTGTGACAGGGTAGAAACCCGACGATGTTCCTGTAATCAAAGAACATACACCGTAAAAAACATCACCACAAAACATCCATCACTGAGCTTGTTTACAACACAGCTCAATTACCAAAAGGCATTCTCACCCTATTCAATTTACCATTCTCATGAGAATTAAATATTCTCAGAACAATCTAACATCACCTCTAAAATTATTTCATAATTTTAGTAGTTAGTATTACACACGTTTCATTTACTTTAGAACAGATGATGGTCCATCCTATGAAACTGTGCAAGCATCCCAACATGTCTCATTTACTTTAGGACAGATGATGGTCTATCCTATGAAACTGTGCAAGCATTAATTAATAAGAAGGACTAATTTATTTTAAATAAATGTCCACAATGACATTCCAATGCCATTTCACCCATTCTAGAATTACTAAATGATTTATCACAAATAAATCACAATTCTAATAATAAAATCATCACTACATAATTTTAATAACTTGTCTCACAACATGTCTCATTTACTTTAGGACAGAGGATGGTCCATCCTATGAAACTGTGCAAACATTAATAAAAGGGACTAATTTATTTTAAATAAATGTCCACAATGACATTCCAATGCCATTACTTATTTTAAAATTGCTACATGATTTATTATAAATAAATCACCATTCTTAATAATAAAAATAGGCCTTCACACCCATATATTTGTAGTATAAAGCCACACTAAAATATTTCTAGCATTTTAATAATAACTAAACAATATTCTACCACAAATTAATCTTACAACAAAAACCATGATCGCGCCAAAATTTAACCCACGCTTCCTTTGTTCGAAGCGATCACGTACGTTGTACGTACGAAGTTACGTTCACTGTTAATTCACAGGTTGAAAGCCTGTGAAATTAAATCAAACATATAGATTTCCTGAACCTTCCAAAACTATTCTGAATTAAGCTGAAATTGGCTTAAACAGATAGTTTGATCAAAAACGAAATTAACATAATATAATCACCTTAAGGGGGAACATCTAGACTCAGGAGCGAGTCTCTGTCACACGTCTTTCCCTCGCTAGCCCCAGGCAGGAAGTGAGATTTAAAAAACAGATGTATCCCGATAGGCACTCTTTTTTAAGGGGCGATCACTCAACTCTACAAGGGAGTTACTGAACTTAGCCTTAGTAACACCAAACACAAAAATACGTTTTGTGAGGGGGGTTACACACACCCTTCGCAGGAAAATGTTGCTATCTTTTTTTTCAAAAAAGTGCCAACATTTCAAACAAAACAAAAACTCTACCCTCTCAGGGGTAAAAACCTTCAATTCTTCAGCTTGAACATAAACGCATACCCAATCCAAGGTGGGTATCAACGTTTATCCTAAAAAATCATTTTAGACAAAACCTTTTAAAGTTTCTGCTTAATTTTAATTCTGCATATCTACCCAATCTGATTTGGATACTGAAAACAGAACAACACACAAAAACATTCCACATTTTACAGATGTAGAAAATGTAAACCTGAACATGACTCTCACAAAGTCACACCCTGCAAATATGCAGCAAAACAAACATTCATAAAAACGTAAACTTGTAGACTCATAAAGTCACACTCTGCAAATTAGCAGCAAAATAGAAACATTCAAAAAACATGAACTCGTGGACTCACAAAGTCACACCCTGCAAATAAGCAGCAAAACCAACATTCACAAGAGCTACAGCAATCCCAAATGCATACTGAGTTGCTGACTAACTCCATCCTTCTGTTCCTGCAACTGTTGAGGTTGCACAGGTACAAACTCACACCTGTCAGTCAGATCCGAAGTTTTAACACTAACAGGATCTCCATGCAAAATGGATCTCCTTGGTGCAGGCACTGGCTTCCATTCCGACTTCCCTGGGATGGACTTTTCCCAGCCAGGCCTACCCACACTAGACAACAAACTCCTCTGACTCCTAACAGGCAAACTCTTACGGGAGCCATCTTTCAAGGCATCCCACCGATTGTTGGAAAGAGGCTTGGAAGCACCAATGCCTTGACCACAATCCTTTCTTTCCTTCTGATCAGGAAAATCACATGATCTGTCTTTTCCTCTGCACCATTTCCTTCTGGAAAGGTGAGGAAAACTAACATGATCCCGATGGTTGCCTCGAGAGCTACCATCCACAACCACTTTCTGGTCGCATACTTTCAGAACACCACCCTGACCACTACCACAACCTCGTCGATGTGGCGGTATGTAGCAGCCGGGTTTGTCCCTGTAGGAGGATTTTTCGGGTTTTGCAGAAACCCCGTTCTTACTGACTTCGGCTTTAGTAGCCTTCTTTCTCCGCTTTGCCAACTGCGACTTGACCGGGCAATCACGAACAACGTGACCAACACCTTTGCATCGGTAGCAGGAACTTTCGGCTTCTTTGAGTGGCCTCTGAGTCTCTCTGCTACCATGCCTGCCAACTCTTTATAGTTGATGGCCACCTTTGCCTGTTCCTGATGTGTCCGGCCCGTCACAGCTGACATAAGCCCTGAGGATGATTCCTCTAACTGCCTGACTGACTTCAACAGTGAAGTCAAATCAGGCGACGCAGAACCTGGTCTGCCGAACTCATTCTTAAGTTCCCGAGCCATCATGGGCTCACATGACATGAAACTCTTCATGAACACAAAATAAACATTTCTGGCACACTCATCATGCGAATACAAATCACACTTATTCAACCGAATAAAATTTGACCACACATGCGCCAGAAAGTCAGATGGATTGTCACTTTTGTCCATCCGCATCAGTAAGAACTCGGCCAGACGTTCCACTGGGGTTTTGACACAACCAAACACATCGCTTAGACGGCTGACAATGTCCATGGCGGAAGAGCAGGACTTGGCAAGCTCCCATGCCACACCACGCAGACTGCGCCGAACGCTGGCCAACACATCAGAGGGGGAGTCGTTCCCTCTCATCAGCACATCGACTTGCTCCTCCCACTTAGCGAAGTCGACCTCATCACCACCTGTTGGCCTCAATCCAGTGAAGATGCCAAGCGGTGCCAAAGGCGTAGATGGCACCACGTGGACCTGGATCCTGGTCTGTAGCAGGGCTGCCATCTCAGCATCCTGCTTGTCGACCCTCTCCCTCAACAGGCGGTGACCTTCCTCCAGGGCAGTGAGCGTCTCCCGTAACTGCCGGTTCTCCTCCTCAACCGCAGTCACCCTTGCTCGTACCCCATCATCTCCCAGCTGCTTCATCTCTGGTCCCTCACTTCGACTGATCATGATCTTTATGTATGAGAACTGAACTTACAATTAACATTAATTTTCCATTAAAAATTTTGTTTCCCTAGGAATTTTTAAAAAATTCCTACACAACTTTACCAAACTGTTAGCAAAAAATTAATTAAGCTAACAACAAAAAATTACTAGGACAACATTTCTGCTCTCAGCAAAATTACAATTTTGCTAACCAAAATTTCACTTTCTCTGAAATTTTAATTTCCTTCCAAAATTTTACAATACTGTTAGCCAAAAATTAATTTAACTAACAACAAAAAATTCTTTTTCAGAGCAAAATTTTTGCTCACTGCAAAAATTTAATTTTGCCTACACTTTTACTTCCAGTGAAAATTAAAATTTTCAAACACACACAAAAGACGTTACACCTTGTGAAATTCAAAGTTCCACAAATATCGCAAACTCCCACTCACAGTGGAGTTGCAGTTTCAAAACAGACTAATAGAAATTCACTCCCTTGCCCCACATTGGGCGCCAGAAATGTAACGGGTCCTACACGGGAATTATCTAAGTCGCCACTCTAATTCCCATTCCGTCTGATTCGGTACCGGAAATCTTAGAGTTTTAGAATAATTCCTATTTTCTTCAGTAACCCTAAAGAAGAGTAGGGCTCAGCTACTTATGGGCCGGGGAGTGATAAAGGGGGGGATAGGAAAGAGGATAGTAGAAAAATAGGGGAAAAGAAAATATAGAAGAGGTAGGAAAGTAGGTGAAGTGAAATTAACTAACCTCAACTCACTCAGCAGCCACACTAAATACACTGAACGTGACGAATAACACCATTCATTCAATGCGACTCCAGACCGAGCAAATTGGGTTCACCACATATATTCCACAATACAACCTACAACACTACCACATTACACAAAACACCAATGACTAATTGTACTACAAGTACAATTAAAAAACACAAGATATTCTGTCCAGTCAAATACCAAAAATAGAACAAAATCAGTGATCAATCTCCGATCAGGGCCATTAATAAAAAACAACAATGGTAAGGGTGGAGATTTAATGATGGGGCAAAGCAGGTGTGAGGGGAGAAACAGACAACGATGTTCCTGTAATCAAAAGAACATACAATGTAAAAAACATCACCTCTAAAATTATTACATAATTTTAGTAGTTAGTTTTACACAGGTTTCATTTACTTTAGGACAGATGAAATTCCATCCTATGAAACTGCAAGCATCCCAACATGTTTCATTTATTTTAGGACAGATGATGGTCCATCCTATGAAACTGTGCCAACATTAATAAGAAGGACTAATTTATTTTAAATAAATGTCCACAATGACATTCCAATGCCATTACACCTGTTTTAAAATTACTAAATGATTTATTACAAATAAATCACAATTCTAATGATAAAATCATTACTACATAATTTTAATAACTTGTCTCACAACATGTCTCATTTACTTTAGGACAGAGGACCATGATCGCGCCAAAATTTAACCCACGCTTCCTTTGTTCGAAGCGATCACGTACGTTGTACGTACGACGTTCACTGTTAATTCACAGGTTGAAAGCCTGTGAAATTAAATCAAACATATAGACTTCCTGAACCTTCCAAAACTATTCTGAATTAAGCTGAAATTGACTTAAACAGATAGTTTGATCAAAAACGAAGTTAAAAAATAAAACAAACCTTAATCAGGAACATCTAGACTCAGGAGCGAGTCTCTGTCATGCTCCCTTCCCTCACTAGGCCCAGGCAGGAAGTGAGATTTAAAAAACAGAAGCATCCCGATAGGCATGTCCTTTTAAGGGGCGATCACTCAACTCTACAAGGGAGTTACTGCACTTAACGCTTAGTAACACACCAAACAAAAATACGTTTTGTGAGGGGGGTTACACCTCCTTGTGCTTTTTCCTGTAGGACAGGGTGGGACAGGTCAGATGTTCGTGTGACATGCCTTGCAACTGTAGTTAGCGATTTTTTTTTCACTGGTCAGGAGCTTTTCACATAATCCCAGGGCCTTTTAAATTCTGGTTTTCACTGCCTGGTTAGTGATGTGATCTCTGTATGAGATACCAAGGAGTTTGCAAAGGTATCTCATCTTTATTGCCTGTGTCCTTATTAAAAACAATTATGGTTAACATCAGACTTTAAAGAAAGAAAGGCGTTTTTCAAAAAGGAAGTATTTTTGTCATACTGTCAAACAATTGTAGCCCTGTAGATAGACAGACATAGGCACAGAGATGGAGAGAGAGAGAGACAAGGCAAGGCAAGGCAAATTCTTTTATTCGAGGATAATAGATAAGCACTCGTGTGCTTTTTTACATCCAGTCCCCGCCCTTTTCAGGGATACATCAAGTTAAAAAGATACTAAACAATAAAATTTTATGCAGTACCAAACACCACACAAGCATAAGGATACTACATAATTATGATAAGGTAATAAAAATGCACTCGATCAGAAGACAAAAATCAGAAGTCACAATAAAAAGATTTTGATTATGGAAGAATAGAAAAGTGTTAATAGGTAAAGAGCAAACAAGAGAACAAAATGAAATAAACAACTGAAAACATCAATCCACCACCATCTGTCAAAAATTATACATGTGTTATAAATCATACATTAAAAGGGGGGAAATTTTAACTCATTCAGAAGACAAAAATCAGAAGTCACAATAAAATGATTTT